>WBMW01006171.1:1539014-1606514 GCA_013396635.1 Penelope pileata
CTAAAGTAGTCCTAAAGAATGTCATGAGCAAATAGCACTCTCTTAAGTTAGGTCCTGAGCAAATTTCTCCATCAAATATTGTTAACATATCTTATTTCAGCAGACTGCCAGCCTGATGAAATATATTATATTGGCCTTTCAAGGGCAAGATTTTGTCCTAACACCGTTCCATGAATTTTGGAGTAAAAAGTGATAGCTTATGTCCCAAAGACCATGGGGAAATTTAAGGTTTAGTGTCATCTGGAATAACAGGGAGTCTGTTCAGGAATCTATTTTTCTACAGGAAAGGAAACCTGCTTTGTGAATGTCTGTGGTAAAAACCAAGGCTGAGAAATCTCTTGTTTTGACTCTCCTCAGAAAAAGGACTGGAGAAGAAACCTAAGAGCTACTTTACAAGAAGACCTTACAGGTGTTTAGGTAGTCTAATGAGCAGAAAAAAGTGAGGAATTCATGTAAAATTTTTGTCTGTATTTGATTTTCTAACATAATTTCTATAAACATGATAAATATTACATTCTTTCGGCCAAATAACTGTACTGAGTCAAAGATAGTGCATCCTTTCTATTATTTTCACCAGGGATTATCTTGGCCCAACATGACAGTAATGAATCCTCTCAAGGAATATGCAGTTGTGGATAAGCAGACTTGGTATAAGAAAATCATTCACATTGTCTGTCTACTAATTAGAAAATAAACCACACAACAATTGTTATGCTTAACTAAGTAAGCTCCCAGAAATGGTCTGCTTTCTCATCTTCATGTTGATACTAAGCTATATTTGAAAAAACTAATAGATTAGCCATTTACTCCCCAAAGTAATTGATTTAAAGTTCAAGCTTTTTTAAGTACTATATGTTGCCATTAAGATAAAATATTGAGCAATACTATCTCCTGGACACCATATTTTTAAGAATATGTTTCATGCCTCATTTACCAGAAATGTATTAAGATTTTCCTGAGCCAACATTCATAGAATAACTTCACATTTTTCATAGCAAAATACCATGTTTTTGTCTTTTCTTTTTAGTTCCTTTGCTCCTCAGAATTGCTACTTTGGGTT
This sequence comes from Penelope pileata, assembly GCA_013396635.1. Taxonomy (NCBI): domain Eukaryota; kingdom Metazoa; phylum Chordata; class Aves; order Galliformes; family Cracidae; genus Penelope; species Penelope pileata. The sequence continues at coordinate 1,540,075 of WBMW01006171.1, forward strand.
ACTATTTTAATATATATATATATATTTGATATACTGTATAAAGCACAAAAATTATATGTTCATGTACTGCATACAAAAAGCATTCTATGTAGGAATATGAGTTTCCAGACTTTACCTGGTGGCAGTTGGCTCTTGGAAAGTGCTTGATTTCTGAAAAATGGCAAAGGAAATCCACAAGCAAAGCACAGTTATGATACATGATGCCAGAGAAGTGGCTGACTTGAACAGGGAGATGATTCCTGCTAAAGCATCATAACTCAACTCACTTGGTAAAGCTTCCTGCTCTTCTCCAACTAGTGCATGAGGCATTTGTAGACTCATACAAGATATATCGCTGTACTATCAGACTGAGCTATTACTGTGAGATGTGAAACAAAGCATATGTGTATTAGAAACAATTTGAATAGAAACAAAAATGAATTGTACCAGAAATCATATAGTGTCAGTGTCTTAGTATTTTGAAAAATGTAAGTGGTTTCCTAAATGAGTGGCACAGTGAAGGTCTTTCTCTCAGGTTGCTTGGAAAGTTCTGCAGATGGCTGCCACAAACAATACATGCTCAAAAGATCATCATTGTAGAACTGCAGAACTTGTTATGCGCAGAATCCCTGGTATTCTCAGTGAATGTACTACATGAGATATAATTCAGGAGGACAGCAAAATATGAGTTTGTGGTTTTAACCCTTAATTCTGAAATTATATCATGTTAGAGCACTTCTTCCTATTTGCTACCTAAAGATTGCATTCTGAGCACAATAGCACTGCACAGCTTCCCTTGTTGCCTTAGCAATTCCAATATGTTTTAATAATTCTGCCAGGTTTCTTGTCTTTTTAGTTTGTTGCTATTAGTGATGCATCCTGTTAAGCATTTCTCTTTCCTGATAAAGTGCCAGATTTCTCATCCATTCTATGCTCTAGAGGAGAAATTTAGAGAAGACAGGACAGTCAAGAGCAGTAGTTCATGAACACATGTAATTCAGAAGATTAAAGGAATAGAATAAGCAATTCAGAGTGTAGTGTCTATCAGAATAAATATTTTGTGGGGTGTGTGTTTCTTAAGGATGTTTATTTACACTTGTTGAGATCTCACACACAACTACACCCACTGACTTTGGCAGGGCTATGTATGTAAGCACACTGACGTTCCCTGTTCTCTTCCCATTCCTGCAGGACTAACAAAAAGAATCCAGAACAGAAGGAAAGATGGCCTGATAATTTTAACCATATCATACCTGAATAGTTCAAGCTCAGATCTGCATTTCCAAAGAATGCATAGATTTACAGTTCAGGAGCAGAGATTACATTCAAAAATTTCTTCAACATCAGATGAACTGTAAAATAACAAATTGTGCAACATGAACTCTACTATAGAGAGCAAACAGAAGAAACAGTGATGAGTACTGTAAGCAAAAGAAAGAGCTAAGGTTAATTCAGGTTCACAGTGGGTTTTGGAACTGAACTAAAAATATGTCTCTTAAATGCAAATAAAGAGAAATGATGGGCATTTGCATGATTGACACCCTTTCGAAATAGAAGTGTTGCTATAATTAAGCAATAATGTATGAGTGAGTGTACATTATGACAAATTGGAAGCTTGGTTGATTAGATTGAGCATATAAACTGTCAGTATAATTATCACATTTTAATCATTTTTCTCCATTTTTTATAACAGCATTGTCTTCAGCCTCATTTGGTGCTTATTAGATTGATATTCTAAGAGGAATTGTACAACATAAAACATGTCCTTTAACAGGATGAACTTTAGATAAGACTTTAGGTACGTCTATAAACATTTATAGTGATGGCTGTTGTGTCTCAACTTTTTGCCACATCTCATGTGTCAGATAACATTATTTTAGAGCTTTCTTTGTCATAATAAAATATTATAAACTGAGCATAGCTTATCTCATGCGCTTATTGCTCATGTACTTTGTATGTATTTTAACCTGTCATAGGCAAAACACCTCACATTGTTACAGCTGAATAATGAATTCATGATACACACTACAATGATTAACAAGATGCTGAGTCAATCAGTGTGGGAACAAGATTTTTCCATTTTTATGCGGCTATGCTGGACTGCGTGTGATTTATTAAACAAGAAAATGTTCTGTGCTAATGTCCAGGAAGCAACAACATTTCAAGCAATTCAGTTTGAAAGGTTTAATTTTATACCAGGTAAATTTCTAAACTGTAAACCACTGAAGGAGTAGTATGCCCCTGATGTTACAGTATAACAAAGAAAACATTCGTAAGGTGGCCCTGCTCTTACAGTCTCACCCTATCTCAAATTAGATCTGAGTATCTCTTCACCACTGCTGAAGTAAGAATGTGGAAGGTGGCCATTTCACAGATCTGTGAAAAAGAGTTCTCAACATACTTTGGCCAGTTCTGCCACTGGTTTGCTTTTTGGCCTTGGGCAAGATGCTTATCTACTCCTCAGATTAGTGCCCCCCTGGGAGCTAGCAAAGATTATTAGCTCACTGGGAAACAGAGATACTCACATGTTCTGCAGGGAGTATGGAAAAATTAATGTGCTCTAGCTCTCAATTTACAGCTGTTAAAATTCACATTGTGTGGAAGACCTACTCAAGGCTTTGCAGCTGCTGTAAAGTGTAGACTTTTAAGGCTTCCTAGCCTTTTTACGGATACCTGTCAAAGTCGAGAGTACAACTTTTCATCAAGGAGTTACACGGAACTAATCATAGCAACAGAAAGGTGTTAACTATTCTCAGGCTAATGCAAGGTATTCAGTATCAATGGTTTAAATATTCTTTACCATCAACATTTGGAAAAGAATGACGTGAGAAAAAAATTATGTGCAACATAGGTATACTCCAGATTTTGTTCCCTCCGTATCTTCTTCAGTATGTATTCAGTAAACTGGAAGCACTATGTTTTCTTAAGGTACCTAGTAATATCAACAGTGAAATTTGAAATAGCAAAATCTTCATCAGCTGGTCAATTTTTGAAATGCAATGTTGCCAAAAAAATCCTGCTTGGATATTTGGTATAGTTTACGTTGTTTATTTCCTTTCCTGCACTTTTTACACAGTCTGATAGTGAAAGGACAAGGGGAAATGGCTTTAAAATGAGCTTCCAGATGAGATGAAGCTTTAACTAAAAGATGGGAGATTTAGGTTAGATGTTAGGAAGAAATTGTTTACTCCAAGCATGGTGAGGCACTGGAACAGATTGCCCAGAGAAGTTGTGAATGTCTCCACCCTGGAGGCGTTCAATGCCAGGGTGTATGTGGCTCTGGGCAGCCTGATCTGGTGGGTGGCATCCCTGCTCATGGCATGGGGGTTGGAACTGGGTGATCTTTAAGGTCCCTTCTAACCTAAGCCATTCTATGATTCTGTAATACTTTCCAGAAATGTTCTTTAATTGGAGTTGATGTTAGAAACGTTCCCAAAAGTTTATATGTTTTAGACTCAGTTTGAAGAATATTTGCAGAAAGTTATTTTGAATTCCGAATGCAAATATTCATGCAATAGGCCTATTTTTAATGTAGGATTTTATCTATCCTTTGAAAATCTACCTTCTGACCTCAGTTTTTAACTTTGCAGTCCTCCATCAAAATGCTTCAGCATTTCAAATCTTCCCTAAGTTCAAGGTGAAGATGTTATTTCAAGTCTTGCATATTGCTGTCTGCGCAGAATAATCTCATGCAATTCTTAATAATTCTCCTACTACTTCTAATGACCCAATTACCAGTAAAATGCATAAAAGCAAGATTTTAGCATTGATTTTTCCCTTGATTTTCTCAATAGCTTTCAGAAACCTCAACTGAAAATGATTTTTATCATAATTATAAGGGTTTGATGTTGGATCTTACTAGGTTTACTTAGTATTTCAAAGGACTCAGTGAAGCCCCTGCCATGAACTTACCAGGGAATGTTGGTTACTGATGTGTGAAAGGTAAAGCCTCATTATGGTATGAAAACAGTGCAAGAAATAGCATGGAGAATTATGAGTAAATGGCCAAGTCTTGACTGGGAAAGAGCTTCAAAGCAGAGTACCTCAAAGTTCAGTGTATTCATGTCGTTGTTCTGGAGATTTACTCCCCTAAGAGGCCCTACGATGTAGATGAACAGTGAGGTGGGAAAACAGGCTGATTGAATCCATTAGTTACCTTAGTGAAGCTAAGGGACTCATCCAGGTATAGCTTTGTGTGACAGAATTCAGCAAGGGACAGATAAAAGCCATCTGCCCCTGCTACCACAGGCACTCTGCTCGCATTTTGAATTGCCTTTGGGTTTCTGTGTGGTTCAGTGACAGCAGAAGCGCAGTATGGGTAAGAAGTGCTGTGTCTCAACACCACTAGTGCTATGGGGACCTTTTCTAAGCCAGTGCAAGGATCCTCTAGGCAGGTTATTATTCCCTACTAAGTGAAACAGGACATTTGCATTGAGGTGTGTATCACTGGATGAGACAGAGCTTTTTTCCTGTATATTCTTCTGACAGTTCACAGTTTGAATCACTAAATTCTACTAATTCGAGCAGATAGGCAAGATCAGCATCAGACTTAGACCTCAGACCAGCGTTACTACTCATCCTGTGGATGGGTACAGGATGGTTTGCAGAAGTAGCGCCAGTGTCTATGCAAGGGACTATCCCATGGTGAGGCAGGGCGGGTGGGCCCTGTTGGCCTTCATCAAATGGCATGTGCACACTTCCATGGTGCACCTTGAGGTTCAGACCTGAGAGCAAAGGCTCTGGACTGACATGAGGGCAGCATGCACTACCCAGATTCTACACTCCCAGATGAGAACTGCCCAGCATTCAGCCAACAGGCAGCATGGGCAGAGCAAAATTGCACCTGTCAGTATGCATCTGTGTGCACTGCCTGGCCAAAGCGCACTGGTGCTCTTGAGAAGAGCTTCTCCCAAACATCTGAAAGTGCCACGCAATTATCTAGCTCTGTTAGACAATGTTTGGAGATGCCTTGAGAAACAGTGCTTGGGCATCTGTGCTGGGGCAGGTAAATAGTAAGAGGGAAATTTAGTTTTCAGGTGACAGAGGGCTAATTTCAGCCCTGAAAGCAGGCTCTTCAAATTACACATGTTGCCTCTTACACCAGTGAGGTGTAGGGGGTGAGGGTAATATTGTAACCTGAAAAAACGTTCACATTTACTTTGGGAAAGAAAGGGCAGAGGCTTGGATCTCCTCTTGTTTTAAGCATTCTGTTTCGCCTCCCATGGTGTTAGAAGATTAATTTACTTTCCTTTTGTTTCTTGTCAGTGTGTAATCCATAGCATTAATTTATTCCTCAAGGTCTGATAACATCAGTTCTCTGTCCATTGTCATCAAAGTGTATAGGTGATGTGTAGAAACGATAACAAGGTTGCATTTTTTCTGTTCTTGATGCCTATTCAACAAAGCAGCCTGCTAAGCATTCTTCTTCCATTTCTCTATTGTCACATTTGCTGAAAGAGCCTGAAACATTGTTCTGTCCAGTGAAAAAATCCATTTTTAGTGAATTTAGAGATCAGAGATAAACTGACTTTCAAAGATAGCAAATATTTCTGTATCACTATTTCTGTATCTGTCTTCCACATAGGCACATTTTGTTCTTGAGACTATCTAATACTTTTTATTATAATCATTCTATTTTTATTTCACATTTGGTAAATATTAGCTGAGATTCCCACTAGAGAAAAATGTTTTGCCATCGCTGAAAATTCTAGAGAGCTCCTCAAAAGATTTCAATGTTGTCATGCTTTGGCATCAGTGTTTGAAAACTGGCAAGAAGATGGCCTCTACATAAGGGGTATGCCTTCTATTATTGAAGCAAGCTGATATGCAAGCTTCTCAAAACTAACAAAAAAACCCCTTTTCACACACACTGTAGATGCTTGAAAGTTGATGGCAAAATTCGCTGGCGATCTAACCATTTTCAACAAGACCGAAGAAAAAGCCAAACCAAGCTTTTCTTGCACTTGTATCTTTGGGTTGCCAAGAGAAATTTTAATTCTGGCCTTTCCAAACTTTGCGGCTTAATCAGTTTTATTTATCAGTCTTCATATATGTAGGACATGCAGAAAGAACTGTTAAATTTCCTTGATAGCCTTGCCCTCTTTGGTTTCAGTTTAGTCAGGTGCTTAATGTTAAGCCGCTAATTTTCCTCAAACCCTAAATGTGACTGAAACTTTTCATATGGCATTATGTTTGTGTACCATATTTGACTAGGGCTTTGGTCCTCCGCTCCTCAGAAAACTCTACACTTTCCATATTCAATAATGGAGTTGTATTTTCCTTGTTCCCAAGGGAAGGTTGCATTGCTTGCAGAGCTGCATTTCTACTGGGATTAGCTAGGTTGTAAACTGGCAGAAATTATCCTGATCAGTGGTTTTATAAAGAGAAATATATCTGAAGAAACTGAAAGTAAATATGAGATTACTCTGAAAAAAATATACTCAGAGAATGAGCAGATCTTTGTTTAAAGATCAGAAATGCACTGTTTTGGCTTTTTTTTTTTACAAATGGATTTGAAATGTTTACCTGCTTTACACAGTTTTAACTGAAGTCTCATCTCCAGTACATGCACAGAGGTGTAATATAACTTTCTAGACAAAGAATTTATCATTCATGTATATTGTGTGGAAGAAGAATTTACCATTCATTAATGTACGGATACAAAATATATACCTTATGCAAATATTTGGGAATTGTGCATCTTTTCTGCATGTTTATGTTTGAAAAGCATCTGTTTCTTGTGTATCTGTCCATTTCTAACTACATATCTAGGAAGCAGAATTTCCTTTTCTGAATGCATGCTATTTTTCACCAGAACTAAGTCACCGACAAGTTCTCTTTTCAAAGCAGTTTCCAATGTACTTGTACAACATTATTCCACAGATTTGCTATTGAAATGAAATACTGCAGTGACCTTTTTAATTCCCCTGACTTTTTACAATCTTTGAAATTTAGCACAACAGCAGGAGTTTAATCATATTCACTGAAGTAAAAGACAAAATAAGGCACCTCTACATTCAGATAGAGATATGACCTCAAAGGTGCAGAGCCTTCAGAGACTCACTGGAGATCCCCAAGGACAATTACAGCAGTCTTGCTGTAATTTGGTCTTCCTGCAATCTCTGACTTTGCCTCCTGATAACACTAACAGAAATTTTGCACTTACACTGATTTACTGTACCCTGTTGTTTTCCTGTCAAAGAATGATCTCATATTCATTTTATCTCTCTGTTCCAGTTTAGGTCCATTTCACTCAAAGCACTTTCCAGACTTGAGCTTCCAAGGTCTTAGATCCTCTCACCACTGTAATGTCCGAGGCTCTGGTGTCATGCACATTGTTTTTGTCTGCAGCAATACAAAACTTCAGCAGCAGCACCCCTCAACTGGCAGCTGTCTGTTGGGTCAGTGGTTTTCTCACTTTGGTTAATTGATGCCATGCGTGCCAAAGGAAGGCCTTAAGAAATACCAACATATATATCCACTGCCCCAGAATGATAGGGCAGGACAGCTTTCTCACATCCTACTGCCATGCAGCCTCTGAGGCCAGGATGGTTGATGCAGAATGCAGCCAGCTCTGAGCTGGTTTTAGTGTCACACTGGAGTGGGAGGAGCAACACACAATATATCTGCAAATGTTTTTGAGAGCGTAAAAGTGCTGTGTACGTGCTTTTGTCACTGTACTCACAATGTGCTCAGAACAAGACTGTGAGCAGTTCTACATCATGAGACTCCTTTTCAAGCACTTACAGAAATAAAGCCTTCTGCTTTTCCTCCACAAATTGCACCTTCTAAGCAATAAAACTTCCTAAATGACTTTAAAATTACTGTTTTCGGAGGTTTATTTGGTCCAGCTGATCTAAGAAACAAGACAGATCAAAGGAATAGAATAAAGGATTAATATCAGAGCCCTTAAACATTTTTTCCAGGTGGTGTCACTGTCGTATGCATCAGGAGATCAGCAATGACTGGTGAGTTTTGTGTCATGGCTTTCTGATGGTCTCTATGAATTGAGTCAATAGCTGTAATTCAGTTAATCAAAGGAAGAGACAAAACTTATCATCATGAGTTGGCAGCCACAGCAGAAAAACAGGGACTTGAGGGGTGGTGGCTCCTGACATCTTCTCCTGCGCAGATAAAGATTTGCATTAATAGTCATTCTGATGTAATTCTTCTCTTGAAGGAGACCTTAATTGTTCTGAAAATTATTCAAGCATCAGTCATGAGCACTAAAGTGAACAGCTTGTTAAGAAATGAACCTTGCAGCATCTTAAATCTTGTGGACATGCTTTTTACACATAGCTCTCAATAACACAAGCTTGTACAAGTAACACAAGTAACTTATAGTGTTGTTGAAATTAATATCAATCTACATGAGATGCTTCATGTAGAAAATCTTGCAAAACTATCTCCTTGAATTCTAGAAACGATTTTTTTTTTGACTAGATTTTACCATGTCTTAAATTCATGGATGCTCAGATACTTCAATGATAAATTGTGTATATAAAATAGATGCTTTCTTCAATGCTGTTCAGGTATTTTATAAATAAAGTTTTATTGACAGATATGGTGAAAGTATGTTTCAAAGATACATTTGTACTTATCTTTCAAACAGTAGTTTTCTAAATGAACATTCTATTAAAAATCGATACTCAGCTTCAAAACCACACATCTTCTCTACGTGGTCTTAATCAGCCTAAACAAATGCCAAGTCTTCCTCATCTGGAATTGTTCAACTGAATCTACAGAGCTTTGAATGCTCTGAATAGCGAGCAAATGCAAGAACTCATCATCTGCAGTAAGGGCTACGGAAAGAGTTTAACCAAAATGGGTAAATTATTCATTGCAAATTATTTGCTTAGCTCAAGTTCACTATTTATAGAATGAGGCTGCATGGAAATTCAGGTGGCTTACCTGGTCAGTTTACACCTAGGTGTTTAACCTTCTGCAAGAAGCCAAACCATGTGTTCAGCTGAGATGCTATTCTTGGATTAACGAATGAAGCCGTTTATCTGAAGGCACTTGTTTCTGACAATATTTTGTTTGGCCAAAAACTTCTTAAAAAATACATTAGGCTAGCAATACTTGCTGTTAAACTTGACATCCACATAGGGATCTTTAACAAGCCATTTGTGGCCCTTCGTTACTAAATTTACTGCACAATTCTTTATGTGCTTCCATATCCTTCACATAAAGCACTATGCAGTAGTTTCAATAAAATTTGTGTGAAGTGCTGTACAAAACTGAGTCTTCGCAATGGGATTCCATCAGGAAGACTGAGTATCACAGTATTAGACTTTTATTTGTAAGGATTTTCCCTGTAAATGACTAAATCAGTATTCAGTTGAGAGAGAACTTACTGTAAACAGTGTATTGCTTTTGGATATATCACCTGTGATCAATAGACTCTCTTTCTGGCTCAGCACTTGTTAAGATTGTGTACAGGTTTGATTAAATGTTTAAAACCATTTTTTAAGTGGCAGAATTAAAAAGGATGGACTCATTACCCCAAACATTCAGCTTTTAATGCAACACTTGAAAACATTTACTGGTGCTATATCATCTTAGGATGTGATCTAATCACATCTAATAACTTATGTCAGACTGCCCTTCATTAGTATGTGAATAGTAGACACACGATCCAAGGGAACTCTAAATATTCTGACAGAGGTGGCACAGATGCAATCCCACCACATTGTGATTGATTCTCTTAATTCAACATCAACTAGAATTTCCTTTTATTAGCTCTTACAATTAGTTCCTTTTACTATTTTTTTTTTATTTTTTAAATAAATTTTCCTTGCTGACAAGACCAAAGTTCCTTGTTTTCCACAGAAGAGCTACTAGTGCCACAACCATACAAAATTATGCAGGCAGTCCTGTTCCTTGGGGTGCCTAAGTGTTTGTGACAACCACAGACACTTCCATCTTGATTAAGGAAGTGCCAGTGTTGCTGGACCCCACAGGACAGGAATCTAAGTTCAGTATTGAGGCCAAAGTTTGCAATTTTTGTGGTATATGCTATTAATTTTTGAAAGAAGGTGTAAACTCTTTATTAAAATTTATTTTCTGCTCATCTTCAGAATGCACAGACACAGTACCCCAGACATGCCTGCAAAGGAGCATCTATAGGGATGCACATTCTATTGCTCAGATCCGGGATAAGCTGGTTCCCTTTTCCCACCCACATTCAACAACAACTCAAGTTACATGATTGTGAGCTGTATTTCTACAAGACTTCTTTCTCTCTCACTGCGCAGGCTGCACAATGCTCACTTAAAAAGCATCTGCTTAACATTCCTTTTATCCCCAGTTTTCAGAGTATGGCCCCTTGCTGTGAGTATACACAACTTCAATTTGACTTTACAAACCTGGGTTAGTTTATCTTCACATGTTCATGGTGTAGTGAGGTTGTTATGTCTCCATTTAGTGGAAAAGCACAGAGGGATTTAATTTAGATACTAAGGGCCTGATTTGTTTGGTGTATGCAGTTTTAAGTAATGCATTGTAGCTCTGAAGCACATCCCCACCGATTTTGGCAGTGGCTATGATTGATTGGTGGTTCTATTCCCAGCAAGCAACCATGGGGAAGAAATTGGAATTAAGGACTTTGTCCAGTAGTATCAGACATGCTGTAGCAGAAGCAGAGATGGGAACAGTTTTCTAAGGCAGCACTGGAAAATATTTGCTATGGAAATATTTTTTTTCTCTTGGAGGCCTCTGGATGTCCTGGTAAACACTTTACCATTTTAATTGTAAACAAGACGAGACCATACTTCTTTCAGTTTGGAAAATCAGTTAAATAACATTTCTGTCAGACACATTTCTGTCTTCTTATTTGACTTAACAATTAATCATATCAATGTGGAGACTACACGTCAAAATGTTGTTGCTGAGACTGGCAAAATAGCTCAGCTTGGATTTGCCTCTGAGGCTAGCAGACTCCTTTTACCATGCCAGTTCAAACAACCCCAGCACCACTGCCAGAGGCAAGCAGCTTGCACATACTATTCTTTTCCCAGCCTTCCCTCTGAACATCTGCTTTTTCTTCATGGTTTGTTCCAGTTGCCCTTACTTTACCTTCTATCCTCAAAAGAAATCAAAACCAAGGTGGAAAACTCCCACTATGTTCCCATCCTGATCTACATTTTTTCCCCATATCTATTTTCTGCTTTTTGTTCCTTCAGCATTTCAGGTTGGCTCTTAACTTGCTGAACCGGTGCCAGGAAATAACGTTACTAAAGTACAGGGCAAGCATGTTCCCAAATGTGCCCAAATTCATTTGTTGGGGCCTGGGCCTGAGTAAGCCAGTTCCACTGCCCTTGGAGGATACTGTTTGCAACCTGCGAAGTTTGAGCACACTAAGAAAGTAAAGCAAGGAAAGAATCTGAGAGGGTCTAGCTGCTACATTAAAGCAGAGTAACTTCACAGACATAAAATGTAGCCAAACTGGGGATGTTTTTTCAATAGAGGCAGTGAAAGGCTCCTTTTTAAGACAAAGTCCACATTGTCTACCAATTACTAGAACACTGAGATGTTGCAAAGGTTGGTGTTTTCCAATTTCATCCCTTTCGTCATTGTCCTCCTATCTTTCAGCCGAACTGGTCATTAATTTCCTCCAGTATTTCTCTGTAGTTCCTTCCACCAGCAATATCAGCCAACCTGAAATGGTGGGATGGAGTCAGAAGACACCTCCAAGCCAGAAGGAGCTCTCTTCCCATTGCCCTTGCGCAGGGTCAGACCCTGCACCACTAAGTGACATCGAGCTTTTTGCTACTTCCCAGATCATTGTTATTCTCAGTCCTCCTCTGAACATTGAAATGCTTATTTTCAATAATGAATATTTCAGCCACTGAGATAAAGAGCTCTCACTTTACAGAATTACATACAGAGCTTGGTTGCACACGCTTCACTTCCAGGTGCTTGCCAAGTGCAAGGATGGCTGAACTTTACAATTCAGAAGCCACGAATCAGGCCCTGAAAGTCAGGAGACAGCCTTTAAAATAATAGAAGCTCAAAGAATAATCAGTGTTGGCATTTTTAATTTGCTGTCTGGTTTCTAAGCCTTTGGGGATTATATTTTCCCTTTACAAATCCACAAGGACAGAAACTTTCACATTTTTTAATGAAAGAAGAGATGGAGTAAGCATAGAGTAAAAAGCAAAGAGACCATGAAAGTTGACAAAACTGACAATGGCAGGCATGCTCTGCAAATACACCGAGAGATGAAGCTTGATCCCAGCCTTTGTGCTTTGCACAATACCTTGAGAGTTCATGATGCTCACTACAAGGAAAATTCAGCTTCAGAAACCATCTGCAAAAAGCAGTGTTGAAATTCAGCCCAAAATTCACTCAGTTGTCTTGATATGCAACAGAAGTATTTTTATGTACTAGCATTTACAGCTCACTGCTAATCCATCAACACAACGTTTATGCCTGTTGTTAGAAAACCTACCTGACACAAAGCTCTTTTCTGTGACTGCTTCCTCATCTGTGAAAAGGAGAACAACACAAAATCATTCTCAAGTTTATGAAAAGTCCTGATGTGAGACGATCATCATTAGCACTCATTATTAAAGGTGCCTCTGCCTGACTTGTCTCATCAAAAGTATAACTCTAGAGCTGTTTGGAAGCCAATACTGCTGCCTGCAGAGTTCTCTGTTAGTGGTGCCTCAGCCCTATGTAGCTGTGTGATAAAAAGACGTCCAAACCATCCTGGTCCTGAAAGGGATATGGCTATTTATTTGTTTTCTTCTCTACAGAATGCATGTGACTGAAGCCTTCTCAGGAATTTTTCTTTCAACAATAACAACAAACCCTGATCTTTTACTTCTTTATTGTACAAATGTGGGACAAAAATGAAGGAGCACATAGGTCAGCCTATTCTTTACGCTCAGTGAAAGTGCAGCACTTCAATGGTACTCCTTTTTGTTTTACTCAAAGTGATTCTATGTATTTGACATACATAAATGGTTATGATCCCTCTCTGAGATGGAGGTACGTGGAAAATATACAAAGTAAAGAAAGCAAGCAATGTGGAAATACCTAAGTACTTGTATTTTTTTGTTGTTCTCATAAGTTACTAGTTTTCTTAAATTAGTCTATTTATGAACAGGATAGCATTAGAAGAGTGTGCTTAATAAATACCTTGGGTTGAGTCATCCTAAAATGTCCTTCCATTCCATTTAGAAATTAAAAAGACAAACAAAAAAAGCACGTCTGCAGGGAAGACTGGGGACCTGGACGTAGAAGAGATCTGGCATGTCATTATGTCAAGCTTTCTAGCACTACATAGAACTTTTATGCAGCTTAGGGGAAAAAACTTTCCAACTGGATAAATAATAACCTCCAAAAAAGCATTAGAAAAAAACATCATACAAAGTATAAGAAATGGAAAGAGATCAGCAAAATAACCCCTGGCATTCGAGTCCAAAAGTGTAATGATAATACTTTGTCAAAAGTCATACACCTTGCAAACACTTGAAATATTTATATACTGAAAAGTATAAAGAGAAAGACTGGGATGCGCTCAGGTAAGAGGGCTTGACTGCCAGATTTGACATCTAGGGTAAAAGCTGTGATAGTAAGTACTGAATATGTCTGTCTTCTGGGTCGCCCCTGGCACTTAGAGGTAGTGTACCTCTATTTAAGAAGGCAATACATTTGGAGGGCTTTTTAACTTCTTTTTGTGGAAGCTGCTACACCTGATTTTGAAGGAAATAATAATTCCTGAAAAATGAAGGCAAGTGTAAAATAGAAACACATCATCTTTTCAAAAGATAACATATACCCACCTAATACCTGTCTGTGATTTCAAAACAAAGGAAATTCTGGAGATATAATTTCTCTGAACTTCAGTAAAGCATCCAGTCTAATGGATGAGAAACAATAATAGATTAAGGAAGAATGATGTTAGCAAGGGCAACTGTAAGACAGGTGAAGAAATTGCTGAAAAGTGATGACACCAGGTACTGTTGAAGAGGAGGCATTAGGTTGGAGGAAGATTATTTTGGAGCTTCTCTGAACATTTTAAGATGAAGAGGTGACCTAGGGAAATAATTTGTTCAAGCACTTCTGTAAACTTGTCCATTTTGCAGACATGGAAAATGGAAGACAACATCAAGAAATGTATTTTCCACAAAGATAGGGAATTCATACCATTAGTACTACCTCAGGAGAGATGTCATGTGGAACACTATGTAATCTTGGTTACTCCATTCAAGACAGATGACTGAAAAGTAAACTTGCTCAGGGAAGTGCAAAGTGATCATGAGAATGGAAAATCAGGAGAGAGAAGACTAAAAGAGATTTTCATCATTGTCTATAAACATGTCTTTGGTATATGAACAAGTGAGAGGTGGAGTACTATTTATCCTGAAGATAGCTTAGAAATACAGCAGATAATTTTGTACAGAAATTTTGTTTGGGAGTCTTTTGGACTAAAACACAGAAAAAACTACATACTTTAGAAGTGGAGCTTTATCACTTGTTGAAAGGGATTATATAATGCCAGTGCATCTAAAACATGAAATGGATTTGGTATTTCTGAAAGTCTCTTCTTCTTCTGTGCTCCTTCCCCACACAGACTTTCATGATCTCTGCCAATTCAGTGCTCTTCAAGCAAGTTGGAAAGGAATGGTTTCTCATGAATTTAGTTGTGAGGTGACACATTGGTGTGGTTCAGTGCAAGACAGAAGAAATTTCCCTTTCCACGCAGACTGCACTTGGGTCTCACTCTCCTTAAATTCTCCTAATTCATTTCTAGTCTTCCAAACACCGCTTTTCAGGAAATGGTAGTAAGTCTTACCCTCTGCCTTCTGTTGACTGTTGCAGGAGTCATTCTCTGACATTCGAAACTCATTACAATTCTGAATATATGCAATTATTTCTCTCTCTTTGGGAAGAAATACAGAACTTCTAGGGGGAGAACAAAAAACAAGCTGTGGCAATGAATACAGGGGGCCATTCAGAAGCTGGAGTCCTCCTATAAGCACACACTGGAAATAATTAATTTATTACAAGCTGATGAGCTAGTTCAGGCTGTGATCGTTTGTTTCTTTTCAGAGTGGGCTGCCATTTCTTCTCCGGACCACCAGATGCCACACTTTTACTGCAAAACTCCATTCTTCCACCTGCACAATGGAAACAAATGCTTATGCTTTTCCATTTCCATGAATCTCTTCAGTTTTGTTTTCTGCAAAATGCTTATAAGACTTTTAAGCATAGCACTTCAAGCTTCATTCTAACCATGTACTGTAACTCCTTAAAATAATTCGTAAACTGCATGCAGGCAGTTACTGAGAAACAATCTCATTGTAAACTACAACTGATTTTTCTCAGTAGCCAGTGATTTGAACCTCCTCAAAATAACTAAAAGGGGGAATTTAAGAAAAGCACTGCTGAAATGTGCAAAAGGAATGTGATAACTCTTGCTAGAAAGAAGCAACAAAATACTTGAATTCAATAGTTCAAAATCAACTGCATTTTATAACTGTCTTAGGTAAACAAACATCAAAATAATTACAGAATAAATATATGCAGAAATTTTCCTAAAATGCTTATCCTCATATTTTTACATTATCTGAAGATGTAACTATTTCATAGTTTTCCTTCCTAGTATAAACATTTTTTATCTAAATGTCAGTTTACAAATGTACTTATGTTTGATTCAATTTAAAATATATTTATTGCAAAATTAAGTAATTGTGTTTTGCTTATTAAAATTATTAGCATTCTTATTCCTATTGCAGAATATGTTATTTTCACAAGCTGTGCACCACTTTGCAAAATTTAGAAATATTGGATTAATTTGTAGTGAATTGACTATTTATTGCAGAATGAAAATATTGAACTATGAATCATCTGTATTGGGCCAAAGACAAAGTGCATAAACAGGAACAAACATACAGAAACACAAATAAAAGAAATATAGTTTTAGTAAAAATAAAACAAGGGAAGTGAAGCATTTCAGATAAAATAGCACATCATTTTCTTACAGGCAATAGAGATTTTCTTTTCTTTTCAGCTGGTTACTCGGTGTTATTTTAGGTGAATTTCAAATGATCAAGTATAGTAATATTGTATTTACTTTGATTCCTTCACCCTAGTGTATATAAAACACCTCTTGATCAATGTGATATCAGTTAAAGCATTCAAAAGAAAAACCTTCCAGGTTAAAACATATCAATATATTGGAAATAAATACATTTTTTGTTCTACATTCTTCCCCTATATAAAGGCAAAGAGTATGCAAATATCATAAGACATTAATAAAAATTCTGACAGTTAAAGCAAAGGTGTTCATCAATAATTAAAATACAAATGATGATAGAACACAATGCCTTTTTCTATCATGAAATGATGTTGGTCTATGATTATGATAACACTGCTTCTCAATTTCACATTATTTTGTGGAAATTGAACAGAAAAAAAGGCAATAAGATATTGTTTGTGTTGCAGCAAAGAGAACAAAGTGATATGAAATATTTACCGTAAAGTCTCCAAAAGTTAGTGACAAATATTCAAAGTAAAAGCATTTCCATTTTCACAGCTCAACTATAATTAGATTTTTGCATACTGTTACTCTCCTTGTGTAAAATTATTAAATATAAAAAAAAATTAATGTATACTGGAGCAGTGTAGAAGCTTTTTTTTTTTCATAATCTCTCAATGTAGAATCAGGATTTATTTGAACTTGACTGAATCACCCATGGATAACAGAAATCACTATTTGTTCTCGATTCAAGAAGAGTATTTTTCTTGACGTGAAAACGTCAGAAAGTTTCATAATGATAGTTTATGATGTCGTTATAATTCCTCTCCATTCTTTAAAAACAGAGCATTAAGTCATTCCATTACACCACCTTACTCTTAATCTTTCCCTTTTTCTAAAAAATTGACATATTTATCATTGATTTTCCAGCAGATGTTGTACTGGATGCCCTTTTTAAAAAAGTACCTCAGTTAATCTGACCTCTCTTAATGATTACTCAAATATTCTTCAGTAAGTGAATAAAACTTTTCTTTCACAGATAGTAGGTGCTTAATCCTCATTACTGAGAATATGCTGAAACCTTGAATACTTGTCAAAGATTCATTTTATAATCCTGAGGTTGGTTTGCCATCAGTGATTTACACGGGGGCTGCGCTTGCAATAATTGATTCATTCCATACTTAGAGTCTTCTGCTGTCATTAAAATGACAGTACAACACTTGCTGTTGCAATTTAGATTTACTTTAAAAAGACTTAATTCTCTCCTGAAAATACATAGAAAGGATACAGAATAAATAATTTTCTGTGTCAAGATCACAAAAAGTATTTTTTTATTCTACAGATATTAAGCTGGAAACATATTTTAAACATGAGCTAGATTTTGTGAATGAAAGCTGAACCTGCAATTGCAAGAACAATGTTTTCTTGTATTTTTGTTACTCTATTTGGTTCAAATAACATTTTTTAATCCCTTTAAAAATCTGCTGTTGAAACTGGCTTTTAAAGTGTAGCTACTACTGTTAATTAGCATCTCAGACAAAATGCCCATAGATGCTAAGCTTTTATAAAAAAGCCAGTTGCAATTTTGGACTGTCCGTGACAGTGCTACACGTAAGAGCACATGCCTATTTACATTTACTCCAGCTAAAGCCATATAGACCGCATTCTTCCACCATGTGTTGTCTTTTTTGAAACAGGGAATCAAATGGGAAGTGTTTAACCGATTCCTCACACTGACAGTGTGACATGCAGCTTTCATTTTCCTGAGTGTGTTTGACTAGGGGATTAACTAAGTGCTAAGGTACAGTAGATCCTTCTAAAGGACACAGCCTTGTTTTCCCCCTTAGGTCCTAGCTTTGTGAAGCTGCTGAGAAAAGACTTTCCAGAGGAAGCACTAATTATTGCCCAGCAAACTGCAATAAGTTAAATTTTCTATTTAATAGAAAAATTAAAAGGTTATAAATGAAAAAAGGTTTTGTACTGCTCTGCCAGTAATATTGTGTCATGTTAATTTTAATGAAGCTTCATTAAAGTTCTCAGATAAGGAAGAAAGATAATTGTCGTTCATTAACATTGTGGTTCTACATACAGCTGAAAAATATGCTGGAAAACATTAGTAAGAAGAAAGACTCCAATATGACTGGGGTGGAAGGAGACAGTGCAAAAGAATTAATTAAGCCACAGAAATTGCATCATTGACAGCTTAGTAAACTATCAGGAGACAAGAAAAAAATTAAGTTACAGCAAAGAAGTATCCTTTACAACCTTGATGTGCCTAAGTAGCAGACCACATGCAAAAGCATGAGGTCACTTACGACTGAATCCTGACCATAAAAGCAGCCAGCGCTCCTCCCACTTGAGGTCTGTGTCTGATGTGATTGTTCAAGGGCAGAGCAGGGTCCTCATAACTTAGGACATTTTTTGTACAGTGAGGTTAAAGATAATAATTTGGCCAAAGATCATTCTCGATCTGGGAGAGCTAAATTAAGTTCTGACTATGTCATGATGTGGTTTTATGCCTTGATAGAATCTGCCTTGCTTTCACTACTGTCAAATAAAGCACATGATAGAAAAATTGCAACCATCTCAGTGCTTTCACAAAGTTTAACTCGACTTTGCACATGCCATTGTTTCAATAGCTAATATACCAATATTATTGATATAACAGGAAGAAATTGACTGATTATAATTTTTTTTATTTTTTGGAAAATAGACTGAATTTTGGTTTTTTGTACACCTGAATCCTACACTTCAGTATCAGTTCATTTTAATGATTCTAGCTCTGTACACCTATACAGGGAGCAGAATTAAATAACTGTTTTGTTCTTTTCTTACCAGAGTTAAATGTAGAAACCGAGGTCAATTGTTATTGGATAAAAATAGTTGGGATACATTTTAGGTACAGCTACATCTCTGAACAGATTTTCTGTTTGCACTTACGCTTACTCACATAAATCCATGGCCTCCAGTAGCAGATCTTGCATAGGAAGTTTCACTGTGGATGTAAACATCCCTGGCAAACTGCATTGTTCTTCACCTGTAATCTTTTCTAACTAGCCAATCACCACAAAATAATATATTGCTTCTAAAGAAATAATCTCACTCAAACCACAACATCTCACTTTGGTGTATTTATAATTTTTTTGGTAATTGACATCAATATTTCCCTTGAATAGAATCTTCTATTTCTGAAACAGAGAAAGGCAAAAGTAGCACATTTAATTAGTGGCAAAACTAAAAGACCCCACGTAATGGGGCAAATCAATTTACTGAACGAACTAGTAATTAAGAAAAATAAGTGTTTTGACAGCATGTTCCACCAGTCATTGAATTTCATTTAATCTTCTAAGAAATCTGTTAATTTGCAGTAAACACTCTTTCGGACAGATCTGTTCTTAATTCAGTGAAAATCTCAAAGTATTTGGCCTGAAATTTAGGCTATTGACCAAAATTAAAATTAGTTTCTGCTAATAGAGATTTTTAGCAAATACTTCTTATAAAGTATGTGCTAGGATAGAGTAAAAAAATATGTAAAGCTGCTGCAAATGAACTGACTAAAATTACTCCTTTCATTCTTACAATTAAAGCCCATAGCAAGAAAATATTGCTGTCATTTAATTATTTAGGAAACTGCTAACTTGCCGTTAGAAATAATAATCCACTGCTTTCTCACTAAAACTTTTTGCTTTCTTTTCCCTAGATATATTCAGCAGGAAACTTGTGCTGGAGTGTTGCATGCAGTTTTACAAATACACTCTACCACCTGCCTTTATAAAAGAATATAGAAATATATGTTGCATGAGAGTTTAGTTTAGTTTTATTTTTTTAATTTTACTTTATTTATTTATTTTTTTACTAGCAGCCAAAACAAATATTTGCTGTACATAACAGTCAAGTTGTGTGTTTTGTTTAAGGGCATCATATGCCTATTAAAAATGTTTTATTTTGTGTCTGAACTACATTCAAAACGTATGTGCATGCAGGTGTGTGTTACCATTGCAGCGACCAGAGCATCTTTAACTATTGTTTGCAGAAGCCGGGTGGTTCCCTCTTGCTCCACTCAGTGGTTTGATAAGTGAAACATTTTACAAAAGATATTGGACATAGAGGGAGGAAAGGGTCTCTTTGGTACTGGCAAATAGTTTCTATATCAGAAAAGTTAGCCTCTTATTGCTATAGGAACAAAGATGCTGCAGGGTATGAGGCAGGATATGCTGTGCTGGTAGTAAATTACAAAGTAGCTGAACAAATCTGCACCTAATGAAATGGCACTCCAATTTTCTGTTGAAAATCCAGACAGTGTTCTCACCTTGCATTTCACTGTGTTGGCGATGCTCTACAAAGGAGAATAAAACTGATTAGCAAATTGTTAATCCAATAATTTTAACAGATAATTAGCTTTGTAATAATTAGACAGAGAAGCATATAGAATAAGAATTACATAAAATATGAACTGTCTCTTCTCCCTCCTCCCTCCCATTCATGTTCATGACTATTTGAGTAAAAATATGTTTTATGTGACATGCTGGCCAGTGTTTCTTCTTCTCCAGTGAAAAAAATTAAAAATAAATAAATTATAAACCTAATAAGATTGTGAACTGAACACTAAATAAGAATAAGGAGGGCACGTTGTTTTCTTTGACCTTCTTTTCTTCTCATTATCTCTTCCTCAGGACATTCACTCCTTGTTGTGACCCTTAGTAATTTCTCTTTTATTATAAATTGTTAATATGAAAATGCTGTGGCTCATGAAGCTTTGAGTATGAAAATGCTATTCATGTCAGAAATAAAATCAGATTGACGTGCCAGAAAAAAACACTTCTAAAATTGGTGAATATTGAGCTCTGGATAGGATTCCCTGCTGGTTTGACCATTTATTTCTTAGGTGCTTGTCAGCTACAGCATCTACTCACTTTAGTTTCAAGGTTTATAATGAATGTTTCATAAAAATCTATATTTCAAATTTTATGTGGATGTTTTTGCTTATCTTGAAGGCATGTAACATGACTTTAAGCAAAATGCTTAAAGCAGAAACAAAAAGAGAGCTTATCCGACTGAGGGGGACAGAGCCAGCAGGCATGGAAGCTGTTCTGCAAGCCCCGATGCGATGAGGTGCACGGACAATGCCTTCGGTATCTGGAGAGACACTGTGAGCACAAGAGCAAAGGGGCTGTGGTGACTCCTTTTGGCCTGTCTCTTGCCTTTGAGGCTCTTGGAACTAAAACCTTTTTCATCCCTTTCTTCATCCACCCCCTCTCGCTGAGACCAGGCAAACTCACCAAGGTGCAGGGGGGGAGCTGTGGCTTGTCCCCACCTTGTCACCTCCAAAAGAAGCCACTTTGGAGTCTCCCTTCATTTGCATAGGGAGATTTAATTTCCATCCCTTAAATATGACGAATTGCCGAGATTTTCCTTCAGTTAATGCTTTTAACAGCTCCCAATAAACTTCATTAATCAGGCCAGCTCTAGGCCCAACGTGCAGCCTGGAAGCAGCTAATTTGCCTGATGAGCCCATGACTTTAGTGAATAAACAGGTGGATAAGCCGAGGGTTTTATGGCCTTAATTACACTCTAATCAGTTCAGCACTTGGCGGGCAAAAGGGAAGAGGGGAAAAAGGAGGCGGCAGCAGCGAGTGCAGTTGCCGCAGCAGTGCCTCAGCCTTCCCTTTCCTCCTCTGCTCTGTGCTCTCCTCCCAGCTTTGCTTTGCCAGTGGCTGCCTCTCCCCTCCTTCCCTCTCCGTTGTTTTCCCTTCTTTCTCCTCTTTTCCCTCCCCACTAAACGACCCCACTAAACGCCATCTGATGGCGAGAGATGCTGTGTTGTTCGCACTACCTGCTGCCTCTCTGTTCCCTTTCTCCCCCCCTATCACCGCTCCCCGGCCGCAGCAGCTAGGCCCGTCTCCCCCCGCCGCCCCCATCCCTCTCTCCCCTGCTCCATATTCTCCCTGTCACAGTTAGGCCGCCTGACAAATCACTTCAAGGGCAGCCTAACTTTGAAGGACAAGACAAAGCTTTAGCATATGGTCCAATCCCCAGATGTTTGTCTCTCTCTCCTGCTCTCTCTCCCTCCCCTCTTGGAAGGGCTACTTGGGAAGCCCGGCATTTGTTTCTTTTTTATTTTTTTTCCCCTCCTCCCCCCAAGTTTTGGTAGGGGTCTCTAACTAGCAACGAGGGATGCTTTTCCCTTTACAGCCTCCCAGCGGAGGAAGGGGTGATGGTGAGGGAGGGGGTGAGAAGCAGTGGTGCTTTTTCAAAACTTAATGATGTTTTTCACGGTGTGGGTTGGGGGGGGGGTCTCACAGCTGGAGGAGAAGTGTCACCTCTACGCTCCTTGGCCACCGAGGATGGCCCTCAAGGGATGCAGGGTAACTCCGGCCAGAGGGAGGGAGTCGGGGAGACAGCACTGGGGGGCCCTGGCCCCCGTTCACCTGTCAGGGTTTTCTGCTGCTCTGCTCCCTGTAGTTTGCCCTTGGGTTGCACGGGTGTTGTGCAGCCTGGGCCGTGGAAACTAAAATGTCTGCACTCGCACCCACTGGGTGCACTTTGGAAAGAGGAGAAGCTGTTCGAGAGGTATGTGTGGCACATACCCACGCATACCTCAACAAACTTAACAACCACAACAAAAAAGCATCACTGCTGCTTTCAAATGAATGCTGGATCGTGTAACTTGCTGCCAAAACTGGCCACAGGACTTAGAAGCAAACGTATTTTTCCTTTCAAAAAACTTACCATAAGAAGGATTTGTTTGAGCATTTTATCTCAGCTGTCAAAAACATATTAAGAGAATAAAAGATGGTATTCTCCAGCACCCCCTTCTTCATAGGGTTTTTCATCCTGTACATGTAACAATATTGAGACTTAAAAAAAAGAACTGTCACAAAAGGAAAATGGATTTCATCTTTGTTCATTTTCAGAAGGATTTAAATATTCCTGTTATTTTGGAGGCTATGATTTTCTCATGAAATTTGCATGAGTGTCTTTATGATGACTTCTATTTATTTTAAGTATGCTAATTAGCAATTTTTCACAGCTTCATAATAAATAATTGCAGTGTATGGTTCAATTTTTTTTTTTTTTAAATCTTTGTTTATATTACCAGTGTATACAGTTAACTGTTGTGTATATATTATAAAAGAAAACACACTGCATTCTTTCCAGATTAATTCAGAAGGTACTTCTTTTAGAAAAGATAACACTTGCTTACATAAATTTTTAAAGAGAGAATTAATATTATCTTTTACCTGCCATCACTTCAATGTTTTTTGCCAAAAAATAATTATGAGGAAATGACTCTTTCTCAAAATTATTAGTGAAAGGATACCTTTGAAAAAAGTTAACACAATATCCCATCTTTTCATTTTCATTGTTTTATGGCTGTAGGAACCTTGGGTTGTACTTAGTGCTAGCTTTTTGTGTCTTGCTGTTATGATAAAGTGAAATCCTAGCACTTAGTGTTGGGTAAAGTGAGAAGAAATGGATGGCAAAAACTTGCAGTATTTACTTACTGTACCCAGATTAAATTGCTTGCCCCTTAATAAAATTACATCTTGTCTAGTTACATTGCCTTGATAGAACTGGGGCTCTTGCTATCCTGCCGTTCGTTTCCAGGTCTGCGTATTGCATTATTGTTTGATAATGAAATCAAATTAAGATGTTTTTTAAAATGCAAAAGACTTCTTTTTTTCTCCCAAGTTCTGCAAATTCTCAAAGTGGCCCTGGAGAAATACAAATGCACAAAGCGACAGGCGAACCTGGCCCATGCTCAGCACTCAATCATCCCTTGTCACAGGTGCAGCCACTATGCATTATCCTGCCGTGATTGATAGAGTGGGTTTGTGCAGACTGGGGGAGCTGGGCATGGCTCAGATGGGGCCCTGTCATCCTGGCTCCATTTCATGCTACCTGTAGGGAAAAGGGAAACTTTGCTGGGATTGGTGGTTCAGGGCTGTTCAGAAATTTTACTTTTTTGCAGATAATGTAAAGGTCATATTCCTTGTAAGTTAAATGTAGATTCTAGCTTTACGTGATAGTGATAGGAAGAAAAGAAATCCAGAGTCTGCTTTCATCAATAATAACACCATAACAAGACTGCTTTCAGTTTATCAGTTTTTTTTTATCATTTGTTTTAATTCAGAACTTATGCAATGGACAGTGTACTTGAGCACTTTCCCCTGTCTTTTAGCTAATTTATTCACCAGAGTTAACTGACAAAAGGAGTACATTTTTGGTGCAGCGCTGCCCTTTTAATATGCACTTGGTGTCAGTGTTACTGGTCAGAAAAATAGCATAAAATATACATAAGTAGATTGTTCCATGTAAAGCCCAAACTTAATAAAATTTTATACCCAGTATATAACAGGTGACCAGAAAGCCTACCTGAAGGAACTACTATTGCTCTAGGACATAATGTAATAATTTATGCAGTTAGAGTCTTTGACACATTTTTATTCAGCTAGGGAGAATAGTTTAGGTTTCTTTGCCTATGATCATTCAAGATCTTTACTAATTGATGTAAGATCAAAGATGACAACAATCTCACCACTGTTATGTAAAACTTATGATATCCTCCAGTTCCTTCATTTCTTCCTGAAATGGCCAAAGGCAAAATAATTTGCATAAAAGGTGTCCAGTTTTAAAATGGAGACTTTCATTGGGAATTTTGTGTGATCCACAAAGATTTCTACCAATGTTTACAAACTTAACCAAAATGAATATGAAAATATTATTGCAAATGGTTCTGTGGGAAAATAGAGCCTTCTTTTGTTTTGAAGTATTAAAGAATTACAGTAATATGGAATGACATTTAAAAATGTGATTTCAAGATCTAGAGTTCATGATCTAGATTTATAGTAATTATTTGCTGCAAGGGGCAACTAATTGATGAATCCTAATTTATCATCCTGTAAAGTTCCCCTTCCCCCATTTCATTTCTGTGGGCAAAACTGCCTTGGAATTTAAAAGCAAGGATGTTATGTATATGACATCAATGAAAGAAATTGTGATAATCACTTTCAACTACAAATTGTTCTTTTAAATAGTCTTGGTTTATTTTTCTGGTTTTGTTTGTTTTTTAATACTGATAACAAAAAATGCAAGTTAAATAAGTCAACATTCATTTTAGCCTATCTACCCTGTGATGCAGTTTATGCACTTAAATAATTTGCAGGGGGTTTCAGCAACCGTGCTATATCAGCAAGTATGCACCCACATTCATGCTCTTGTATATATGGAAAGATCAGTTTTGTTTTATGAGTTATATCAGAGGTCTTTCAGTGAGGAATAAAAGTAACAAATTGACAGTATGTTAGGGCAGACATTTGCATAAAGGCACAAATTTATATATAGCATGTTTACGTACAAATGAGCACAGAAAAGAGTCCCTATTTTGTTTTTGAAATATGCAGTTCAGATAGCAAGATAATTGAAAACCTCATTTCTTTCCCTGCCCCTCACCTACCTTGCAACATTTTGAAATATGTTCGGTTAAACATTTTTTTCAGAGAGGATGCTTACCTGTGGTATAAACCCTGCCTTTGCAAATATGTTCTACCTAAACGTGAAAATGTGAAGCAGCTACTTAAAAAATACTTATCACTGTAGCATAATTAACATCACCCTGGAGTAGTACATCATGGCTAATTCAGTGAGCCCTGCTTTACAGCTGCCACAAAGCAACAAGCAGTAGTTATAAAATGCTCACGTATCAGGATATTCCTTTAACAGCTCATTTATTACTGTAACATGAAAAATGTCCCCTTCCATTTATTATGATATCACTGTATTAAAGGTCTTAGTCACAAAGAAATGATTTGTATACACACACATATAAAGGTGCAGTTTTCTGGTGAAACAGAGAGAATTCATCTAATGAATTATCTGTCATGCAAATGAAATGGATGTTTTTTGAAAGGAAGATGGCTAAAGTTGAAGAAATAGAGTTGTATTCAGAGGTAGGAGATGATGGCTGAAATGAGCAACTAGGAGCTAATTTTTTTTTTTTTCCCGTGCTTTATGCATATTTTCTGTGAGCAAATGTAGGCAAAAAACATCTATAGACAAAGACAAGAAACACTGACAAACAGACACACATGAGCATAGGTTGACAGTCCATTGCCTTCACAAACATATGATAGACCCAGAGGCAAAACCAAAGCTGCCAACACAACTACTAAATTAGTCTGCCAAAGAGCCAGATGCTGCAGCTGGAAAAGCATTTTCATTGTCTTAGCAGCTGCATACTGCGATTGCTATCTCAAAAGAAGGAGAAGGAATTGGGAGTATGGTTATCAACTACATGGTACCCAGTCACATTTCTCTATATGCACGCATGTGTGTGTGCATGTGGACGCATATGTAATTAGGAAAGCAACAATTTTGACTAGAGAGTGAAATGTACTATTTTTGATTTCTCTTTTTTGTCAAAGGTTATTAACAGGATTGTCAAGGGAATCGTGTTAAAACATTGAAGATGACTAGTTCAGACTTTTTGTTTTTTACAGCTGTTGGCTGAGAAATTAATAACTAACACTTGTGTGCACTTTGGGAGCCACACAAACACAAAGCTTTGCCTCTCATATCCCTGACCCCTACCCTGTGCATTCAGAAAAATGAATGAGAAGAGACCAAGCGTCTTTAAAGTGGAAGTTAACGACTACCAGGCTCAACAAGTGTACTGTATCCAGATTCTCAGGAAGTTCAGGAGGTGATGCTGTAACCGTCACTCACACAGGGCCCTTCATGAGAGCGGGAATGACCTGGGCAGCATTCATGGCATGTGGCTCCAAAGGCTGCAGGACCCAGCTGACCACCTGTCTGCATTAAATAACAAAGGGAGGCTGAGCAAATCTGCCTCCGCAATACAGTCCTCCTAACTGCATCAAAAAGGGAAGAAGGGGAGTGATGATCCCTGCTCTTCTCAAGCCTGTGATCTGCACATCCACAGAGCTTAGTCTAGCTCATAGGATGAACTAGATTCAGGATGAGCTAGAATTCAGCTCCTTCTATCATGAGAAGATATATGTTTGAATTTACAGTGACTTGCAAATACAGATGTGTGTAATTTGTAGAATTGGCCCACGTGCAATTAGGAAACATGGTAGTTGGACTGGTGTTCCCGTTCTTTTTCTAGGCTGCAGCACAGATTCGTGCTCTGAACTAATGAAGAGACCTTTATATGAAATTAGAGATTGGGAAAGTACGCACTAAAGCCTCCTTGGCTAGATAATTACATTTTTATCCTTATAATGACCTGTCATACTAATAAAGTTGTTGGGTTTTTCTCCCCAAAAAGTCCATCAACCCTGTAAGGGAGGGGACTAGAGGAGAAAATCAATTGAAATCATTATTTCACAGGCTAGATACTTTTAAAAAGGTTACAGTTTAATTGGCTGTATATCATTTACGTGCTATTTGTACTACAGAAGTGACATATTATTAGAAATCCCAAACTGAATGAACTAAGTGTAGATCTTGGCTGGCAAACTATGCAGATAGTGCCTATGTGCATATGTAACTGCTTTTAGAGAGAGCAGAATTGGGCATGTATTTAAGGTATTAAAATATAGAATCTAATGTTGCATACATTAGCTTTCAAATTTGTCTTGAGAGTGTAGAAAAAGAAGCGAGCTCTCTGGAAAAGAATAGTTGCTCATTTTTCTGTTATCAGTCTTTACTGGAAAATGATAATGTTGAATATATGATATATAGAGGAGTAAAAGGTTTTTTGTTTTTAAATTATGGTACACCAAGAAAGTAGGCTCAACCATATTTAGAGACAGCAATTTTCTGTCTGTCTGCCTAATGGAACAGTTACAGAGGTTTTCAGTGAAAATACGTTTTCCTTCCTTTTTGTCTTTCTTTTTCTTTGCTAGATTTAGTGGCTGCTACATTTTGTTGCCCCTAAGTCAGAGGCGGCTCAGCCCAGTGGATGCAAAGAAATAAAACAGCAAGAGGAGAAGGGAACATCCTCCACAGGAAGTTGCAAGGCAGATGAAGAGCTGTTGTTCGCCATTGGGTAGAACAGTTGTGTCTCCCAGTGGGCTGAGCAGGATGGCTGATACATCCAGAGGGGACGGGTGTCAGGCTGGTGCAGGTGTCAGTGGCTGCCGGTGAGTGATTGCACCATCAGCCTCCTACCGTGATCCATCATGCGGGCCCAGCCGGTGAAGAATCACAGCCTCAGCAAGGTGCTGAGCCCAGCAACATATCATTAAACAAGGTTACCACCGGCAGATTTGTTCCCATGATCAATTTGGTCGATAACCGTTCCACCTCACTGTACATTTTTCCCCCCTTTAAAGCATAAACAAGTATTATCAAAGTGGTGGCAAAACAAGGTAAAGCTTGAGGAAGACTTCATTTCTCCCGCAACAAGCTGTAGGTTGCTTGTAAATCCCTTAAATATCATGAAGAACACCCCTTTCCACAAGGATTTGTCCTCAGAGTCATCCTCTGAGCTCATTCATATTTTATGTCTTGAGGTTGGGTATTTCTAACTCAATATTGGGTGGAACTTTTTTCTTTAATTTCCACCCCCAAAAGAAATGTGTGGATTTCTATTATGTATTGGGATGTGATGTGCTGTATAAACCCACTTCAGTTCAGATTCCTCTGATAGAAATCTCTCAGAAGAGAGAAATAAAACACCTACTAATGCTTCATTTTAATTCTAGTCTCCTGTATTAACTGTCTGCCAGATCTGAACATACCTCCTTCCAGCCTGCCTCAACCAGCATTCCCACAACTGTGCGCAAACACCCAGGGTCATAAAGGCCCCTGTATTTGTATTCACCTGAATGCAGAAATCTCCACATACTCACAGGGCTGATCACTGTTTCTGCTATGATGGTGGGTCTCAGGTTCCTGAGCAGAAACTGTGGGATCCTAGTGTCACCAAGGGGACATTTAATATAATCGTGATAGGAGAGATGAGGGCCAAATCAAGGAGTTCTATAAACTAATAGGCAGCAGCAACCAAGCTGGCTTTCTCCACAGCAGGCTGCTGAGTTTTGGGAAACACAGGCTGCAAGGCAACACAGAGCTCTCATTCCTCCACCAGCTTTTACTAATGCAGAGAAGTCATATGCTGTGCAAAAACACAAATACACACTGTGGAGAGATTGAAAGACTCGTATATAGAAACAGCAAGGTAGGCAGTGAATAGGCATCCTGTCCCTTTGATGGTCATGCCAGCAACCATATAAGTGATTCTCCTGCAAATCTGCAGAGCTGGGCAGGCTGCTATGCCTTTGTGTGGTAGTATGTAGATCACATATAGTTAAGCTTGCTGTGTTCTGGAGAAAGTGTAAAATAAGTCCCTACCTCATGCAAATACAGAAAGTCATAACTGTCATGTTAATATTTAGCAGGGTCAGAGTCAGATTGTATTAGGATAATTTTTCCTTTCAGGTATTTCAGGAAAGAAAAGCTCAACTAAAATGCTACCTCTGGAAGAAAGAAGCAACTTTCTGCAAGAGAATCTCATCATTTTCACCTAAAATGTTATTTTGAGAACAGTTTAATTAAATGGGCAGAAGACTGGATGAATACTTGTATTGCATGCCCTGTTGTGTTTTTGCCATCCTCCATTCTAAAAGAAAAGGAAGCTAAAACTGAAATGAAAAATCATTCCAAGACAGCTGTTTCCATTGGTTTGACTAAACTAGCTTTAAAAGTTTTCCCATGTAGACAGGTTGACCATGTCTGTGAATGAATGGCTGTTTCTAAACCTGCCTGACCTTCTCATCAATAAGGGTGAAACCAGGGGCTCAGGGGAAATATGACACATGGTGCTCTCCTCTCCTTTGCACTCCAGGTCAAAAATTGCCTTGGATACAATGTCAGCACCTACATCCAGACTCATTGTCCCCACAGGCTACAAGCAGTGCATGTTTCATTGGTGCTTCAGCCCTAAGGGCTCCTCAGCATTACAGGTACTTCAGTTATAAAACTGATGCTTTCCTGGGTACCGGCAATCTGTTCGTCTTTATGGGACCCCAGACATTCCAGTTTTGCCATAAGATCAGTGCCTGCATCATATTGTTATGCTTGTAACAATAAAATCTTGCCACAGGAAAAAGGATATGTAAAACCAAGAACTTGTTTTCAGCCTAGCTGAAATCTTAGCAGTCTGTTCAAATAATTGTTATTAGTATCTTAGTTCAGATTCAATAGCTACATAAAAACAAAATTGAGAAAGAAAGGGAAAAAAGAGAAACAGAGATACTGAAAATTTTCTTTGTCCCATAAATTCTCATTTATCTGGACAAAAAAAAGAAAAATCTTCCATGATTCTACTTCCAGCATGGTGGGCACTCACAGAGCATCTTTAGTTCTGGTCCCTGCAGTATGAAGGCATCTGACATGAACCAGACGATGCATAAAATAGAGCACAGGAGAGGCTGAGGTCTTCCCACTTTGTTTCTTCCCAGGTCAAAAAGGAGATGAACATTTATTCTCTTAAATGGATACTTTTGGGGTTTTTTTTGAGCATTTCAACAGCTTATAAAGGACTTTTGGCCCATTTTGGGGAGAAGGAATGAGAGAGGTTCATTCTCTGACAAGTGAAGGGAGATACTTCTCCAGGAGCCGTGCAATGCCAGGAAAGAATGGAGGAGTTAGGACAAATCTTACCTGCATCAGTTCATCCTTAGCAAGACCAGGTATTTCCCCCATTCAGTGGGCTGGCTGTTTTGTCCTACACTGAGGTTCACACTTGCCATTATGGTGAAGCTAGATACTAAAAGTTATCGGTTGCAACACTGAAAGCTGTGATTAAGCATGTCATGACTTGTACAACCCAGAGAATCAGTTCTGAATGTAAAACGATGGATAGCTTTTGGATGAGGAGCGTATATACGGGTCCTTATATCCAAAAAGGAAAGAGGAACCTTCAATAAGTGCATATGTGCAGAAGCAGAGTAAGTGGTTCAGTACATTTGCGAAGGCGCTGTTCAAAACAGAGGTAGGGCTGATCCAAAGTAGTTTTAATCAGTTTATGCAGTTCCAGCATCTGAGCTACTCCTGGAACACTCAGGGACTTTCATAGAGGCCACATCGTACAGACACCGAGAAGTCTGTGGTGCATTGCAGGGGTCACTGAATAAGATCTTGGCCCTTTCAAGGCAGTGGAGATCACCATAGATTGCAGGGAGGTCAGAATTTTGAACCTGGCTCACAGTAAGGATGCAACAGTATTTGGATTTACTCTGGATATTACTGATTAACTTCTACCCAAAATTTTAGGTAAAGCACGAGTCATAGTGATTTTTTTTTCCCCCTGATTGGAGAACACAGGTATGTTTCCATATCTAGACCAATAGGATACCATTAAATAGTCACATATCTGCCTCTATGTTTCTGACAATGTAAAAACAGAACTAGAACTTCTTCCCATGTCTCCTGATTCTTGTTTTGGTCCTGAAGTTCATGCAAATGATAAGTAATTTAGGAGCATTACCTGAATCATTGTTAGTTTGGTTCTGAAGAATTTCAGAATGTTTCTTGTTTGAATTCACTTCCCTAACATCAAAAAGCATTTCACTATACTTAATACTTTAAACTATATTTCTTTAGGGTACAGTTCAAAAGTGGGTCATAAGCTATATGCACTTCTGCATTTGAGAGGAGCTTACATGTCATCATATTATGGAAATAAATTCACAGTGATAAAAGGACTACTCAGTTGTGTTCCCCCCGCCCCCATGTTTGTTTGTTTGCTTGCTTGCTTGTTTAACCTATAGTGAATTCAGCTTTGGTAATCATTGCTGGTAAAGCCCATATCAAGACCTCATCCACATGATCTGCCAATAGTGGACTTCTAGCCTATATTGATATATGCACTAGAGAATTGATTGCCTGCCTGGGTAGATAAGAACATGTATTGTTCTTCAGTGGGTGTAGTGCATTACTCTTTCCTGCCTAATGTGATCTCAAAATCCTTCTCAATAACATAATTCCACCAATCAAAGCAGATGACAAAATATAAATTTTATAGACTTGTAGTCCTCAATTTATAATCCTTTGTAAAAGACAAATATGGATGAGTGAAGTTTCCCATAATGAAAAAAACAAAGTTCCACAGTCAACCAAGGTTCTCTTTTTTGATGCGTTTCTCACATTCATTCTTTTAGTTTTCTTCAGATTTAATTTCCTTCTCTTGACAGTAATCCTGTGATAGTAGATCTAATTTTTCATTAGTTAGTAAAGAGTAAGACCCAGAACTACACACACTATTAATGAAGTTAACTCTTGGATGAGTTATGGCTTCAGTGCTGCATCAGTTGTAGCTTCCTAATAGTCATAGGTGGTTCTTGCAGTATAGGAATGTTGAAGATTGAAAGAAAGGCTAATAATTTAACTTTCTCACCTAATAAATTGTCAATATTTTTGTAAAAGAATTAAAATAAGTGATATTTACCCACATTTTTATTAGATTTTTTCTTCGTTAGAATGGGAAGGACAAAATTTTATTTTGTACATACTTCTCACCACTATAAAGTTGTTTCCAACTCTACTTTTATAAGATGGGATCTCAGTCTAAATTGATAGTTACCCAAAATGTCAATACACCTTTAAATACACAGAAATAGGGAACTATTTTTTTTTTTTTTTATCCCATCTGTCTTGCTATTCAAGGTCAAGATAAAAATTTGTTTTCATATACTCAAAAACAGTATTGCTGCCTGCCTCAACTCCCTATTGTAAACCTGAGTAGTATTGCAGCCCACAAATCAGAAATTCTTCAAGAATAGCCCAACTACATTTCAGACAAAATTTATTCTCCATGGAAATTTTGGATGAAAATCAATCAAGGAATTTTTCAGTTTCAAGTGGCCTTTGTTGCTCACCAGAAATTTAACCCACACAGAATATGATAACACTGTGTAGCATCTTATTCTATATGTACAATTGTTTGCTTGAAGCCTTGAGAATAGAGAGTAATAACATGCAATAAAAGGGATAAGTGCAAGAAATTATTGCAATAATAAACAATTGGAACCCACAATTAACATTTACAATGAGTTTCTATGCTTCTTTTTACTACACCTTCTGAAAACGAAAAATGCTCATTATTGGCAAGGGACCATATTGTTCCAACCGTTTTTGTTAAGCTAAATCCTCACTGAAGTCAGTAGGGATTTCTGCTGAAAACTGAATGGACCAATATAGTCTATGGAATGATCTGGCCAAGGAGGAATATTGGTGTTTATACTGGCCATTTCACAGCACTTGTCATTACCTTTCAGCAGTAATAAGGTTACAAAGAAGCAGGGCTGTGAAAGATGTCCCTTCAAAAGGTGGAACATGGCTCTACGCCAAACTTCATAGACTACATAGTCTGGTTTGGGAACTGTTTCTCAGCCAAGCACACTAAAGTCTTTGATTTTTAAAGAAGCAAGACCTACAGATTTTATCCACCAATGACATTGAGAATTAATGCTACATGACCCAAATTAAGTTCAAATGATCTAAATGCATTCATAAGAAAACAGTGGTCAATCATACAGTAGTCAGCCAGCAGCAGGATTGTCAACCATTGACTTTTCTACTTTTCTTTTTGCTTTTTTTGTTAGATTTTCGTTCTAAATCAAGACATGGTGTATCAGCAATATTTATCAGTTTTTCTTTTTACTCCTTATGCTCCACCTCCCTCCCCACTTTTCTCAAAATGCATTAAATTTAAGGTCTTTGCAAGAGGTTTGTTCTGAGATTCTCTTCACAGCTGTCAAATCCAGTTTTAATTAGTTATTTTCTTAAATACCTTAACTTGTATGAAACCTGTGAAGTGCCACGATACCCTTTAGCCATTACAGAAAATTAACAGACATTTGAAAATCTTCAGTGTTAAGTGATTCTAGAATAAAGTATTGGCATAGCTGGCTTCAACATCCAAGAGATACGAATTCTGCTGTTTTCATAACAGTGAGACTGAAAAATAATTAAACAATACTGAAACAAAATCTTCAGACCATAAGAAG
This sequence comes from Penelope pileata, assembly GCA_013396635.1. Taxonomy (NCBI): domain Eukaryota; kingdom Metazoa; phylum Chordata; class Aves; order Galliformes; family Cracidae; genus Penelope; species Penelope pileata. Next base: position 1,574,020 of record WBMW01006171.1, read on the forward strand.
GTAAAGATAAGGAGAAAGATCTGACCAGTTGAAATGTACTTTACTTACATATCACAGAAAAGGTCCCAAAACTCTTACAACTACGCCATTCATTTCATCTGGAGCTAGGGTCTCTGCTGCTTCCACATGCTGCTGCTCCTCAAACCACTTCCCAGTCTTCTCTTTCCCAAGCTCCTTCCCAATCTTCTCTCTCAAACTACTCCCCTCTCTGCCTGGCTGGCCTTTATCTAAGCCTGGGGCAACCCTGCCCCAGGTCCACCCCTTCTGGTCACAGGTGCAAGGGATCTACCCGTATTCCCCAGGCCAGCCACGCCCCTCCACCATGTGCTCAATCATCAATTCATGCTGTGATCAACTGTTTCCCTACACTTACATAAAATAAATCCAAATCAATACCAGCTCTTGGATAAACCTACTGACATTTTGTGTTGCATTTCAGTTTTACAAAATGCTTTTCTATTCTCTTTTCCTATGTGGGGAAATTAAATAGTCCATAATGGACAAAATGTGCTGGTATGCCACAGTAACACTTCAAGCAGGTATAACAGATTCTCTCATGGAGAGCATTTGCAATGTAACAACAATATTCAACTTTCAACATTCTGTATCAATACCTCTGAATTCCCATTGAAACCACAGCTCACACTTGTGTAGGCTATGGACTGGTCATGAGAAAACGGTAGAACTGACTCACAAAACTGTACATGAAGTTCCTTGTTGCAGTGAAAAAACTGAATCAAAAGAGAATGCTACATTAACCATTTACTACTTTCATTTGTAGAAATGATGTTAGGAGAACACAAGTTATTTTCAGAGTTTAACATGTTTTAGGTGAAATTAAAAAGGTCTGTAAAAACAGATGGATAGCATTTGCAGACACATTAATAACTCAAATATAAATTGCAATCTGGGTTAATCAGGAATAAAATTCAGAAGCAACTTCCTGGATCTGGCACCTACTTGTTCTTTACTTTCATAGTCCATTATACCTGTTTATTTGAGTGCTAATAGTATAAGTGGATGTTATATACATGGCCACACAATCAAAATAAAACTTGATACCTTATGACTGAGAGAAGTATAGGCTCTCCCAAAGATATCAAGGCACAATTATTTTCAAATACATAGCTGTTTTTTGCTTTTTTAATGTTTTGCTAATGTCAGTTTAATATGTTATAATAGCATACAATGTTGATGTCCCAGGTAGATGAGACATTTATTTTTAAAGATGCCAGGTGACATGGCATGAAGTGGCTTCCCACAGAACAAAGTCAGGATAAGACGACTACATCATTGTTTGTAAGAAAGGGAAGTGATGGGTTGGATGAACCCAAGTAGCAAAACATGAACACCAGAGATAGGGAGCAGGAAGCAATTACTGCAGAGATGTGTGTGAGAAAGGAAAACCACCCAGTTCTGAAAGTAAATGCCTGTGTTTTGAGCTTAAAACTTACAGGTAAGAACTTAGCATGGGGAAGTAAAGCAAAAGTATAAAATATATATAAAAGAAAGCAAGCCAATGAGTTCACAGCTGATCATAACCAAGGGGTACCATATTATAGAACAAAAAAAGAATGCTCTTCAGTTAATATTTGTATTGCAGAACTATATAAGAACTTCAACAAGAGAACAGGTCACAAATGTCCTGGGTGGGTGGCAGATAGAAAGCATACTTAATGGAGCAGGGAACTCCCTGTGTCACTGACATGTAAAATAAAACAGAAGGAAATGGGAGAGTCAGGGAGATACCTCAACTGTCCTGGACAGTCCATTGTCCAGGCATGAAACTCTTCAAGATGAGTCAAAGCCAGAACATCTTTCAGACTGGGCAACATTCCTGCCTGGGGGTATGGAACACGTTTTTGGATGCAGAAGAGAAAATTATGCTTAGGGGGAGAAACAAACGTGGGGAAAGGGAGAGATTCAGGTGGCTAAGGGAGGAACAAGTGTGGGAAGATAGAGAAAAACTGGACAAAAAGCGCTAATCATTTGTCAATAATCTGGTGGTCATCATACTTGTCTGGTCATGCCCACCACTTGATGAGTGCAGTCCATCCTGTCTTATTAAATTCCTTTCCAACATTTTCCTGAGAGGGAAGTACATGTGGGTCTGAGCAGAGAAACTGGAGTCATACCTGAGCTGAATCCTCTGTGTGCCCATGATACAGCAACTGTACCAAGTGCTAGCAAGCCTTAACAATGGCCATGCCAGGTGAGCCAGCCACTGGAAGAGTGAGATCTAGGGGCAGCTACAGAGCAGACTGAGTATCTGAGTCCAACTGTTGGACAGATCCACCTTGTACAGATGCCTATATATGTATTCTTACTAATGGACCTCATCCTGCTCAGCCAGGGCAACTCTCTGTGTGAATGAAACTTGAAGTATTGAGGAAAGCATTTTAACCAACTTTTGTCACAGAAGCTTCTCAGAAATGAAGGATAACGCTAAAAAGGCAAGAAATGCAGAGGTTCTGACTTACAAAGTTATTGGTTACTACCAGTCTTCTCTGTTAAGATGCCCATCCTCATGGTTTTCTGTGCATGTCCCCCCTACATAATATTCAAATATTTTTGTGTCTCATAACAGAGTCACAAGCCTAGCAGCTCAGTGCCCAGGAACAAGACCTTCTTTGGCTAGACAATGTAATACCAGCTTGGGGTTATCAAAGTGTGTAGCTATAGCCAGGTGGCTTGTCAGAGACCTTGAACTTAGTTAGAAAGACTGCTTGATGCTTTTATCACAGATGTTTCTTGGTGTGTTCTTCCTGAATTGGCCTAAATCCTTATGAGCAAATTGTTCTATATACTGAGAAAAGTCAAGAAGTCTATTAATGATTTCAATTCAACTTTTCAATTGCATATATAAAAATACAAAATATTTAATTATCAAGATATAAACAAGTTTGATATTTGGTTTTGGTGTTTTACCATGTAAGATATCACAAAATTCAGAGGACAGAGCAAACAGGGAAGCAACAGAAGCAGGGAAGAGCAATAATGTATTGTAGGTAGGAAGAATGACCATTTGTTGATGGAAATCTTAAGTAATGTTTTGAAAAGTTAACAAAAAATTTAGAGGTCCCTGCAAGTGACTTGGAAACATTGTCCTTGATGTTGCTTAGGGACATCTGCTTGTATCCAAGAAAGGACAATCACAGTGCTGTCTTTACTGCATTAAGAACTGCTAATAGTGTGCCACTGACTTGTTTGTAGAACATATACCATCTTCCTATGTCCTGGGAAGCTGAAAACATTCTTGTTTTTTCCCTTCTCCGTCTTCCTCTTTCTCCTTTTCCTTCTTTCATGTTCCTTTCTTCATTTGCTCCACCTTTGATTTACTTTTAGAATTTTTACATGTATATACATCACACAAAATTAACTTTGTCTATATAAAATAATACAAAGTGCAAGAGTTATGAATGAATATACAAATGTATATATAAAATGTTCACAAACGTTTGTATCATATGACACATCATATCATATATGAACGTAGAGGTGACTAATTTCTAATTAATTGTTTCTAATACAACATTCTGCAAGGTGGGATTTTTCATTTTGCAGAACCATCATTGCCCAAAACAGAACAGGAGAGAGAAGAATGCAAATTAATACATCAGTGGGTCATAAGACGTATTCATCAACTACACTGAATGAAAAATATAGTTAATGTTGATAATATTCAAGAACTTCTGTTTACCCTTCTCTCATTTTTCTAATTCATCTGTGAAACTCAAAGATGCAAGATACATAGGAAAAGAACAGTTAACTAACATTAAATTAGTTTAATTTTAAAGAATGATAAAATCAGAAGTTGATGTGGACAGAATTTATTGCTTCTTCATATTTAAGACAAACTATTTAGAAGAAGAGGTTAGAAAGGCAAATCTGAGTCTACTTGTGACTATGTGACAATTTGGCAGGTATCCTACTTCAGAAACTCCTTAGCCTGTTTCGGTATGTAAATTCTAATGATGGAAGTGTTTTCAATTTTTTACATATATTGAAAACCTCTACACTGTTTAAAATTCTCGGAATGACAAAATAGAAGCAAACATGGAAAGAAATGTGGTACTGCTAATTTAAATGCTGCCTGAACGTAACATAATGTCTCCTCAGGCCCAAACATTCATGGTTATGTGTTCTCATGTTGACCTTCTCCCTGATGTGCTCTCAATAAACTCTCTGCATACCTGCTTCCTCACTGATGGACACACCATGCTAAGAGCAGAAATTATTGCAATGAGTTGTGGCAAAGAGGGCTCAGTACATGTTTAGAAGTGTTTCATATGGACATTTGCACTCACATACAGACCGTGTTTGCTGACTGTTCAACCATGTTTTGTTATATCCCCGATACCTGAAGTCACAGGAGCTCTCTCCATGCTTTTTCTTGTTTGCTTTTCAGGAGGCAAAATCCAGGCAGCTGGTTCCTGTCCTGTGATCACACTGTTGGCTGTGTTTTTTCTCTAGTGTGTGTATGTGCTGTGCCAGCCAAAATTTACCTACTACTGCTTTCACACAGACCTCATAATCACTTCAACAACAAATGCCAAATTTTATTGCATACCTTTTTCATGAAGCAATTTCTCACTGCATTCATCCAATTCATACCTATCTGCCTACCACTGAACTTCAGACACCAGCTTGGTTAGCCCTGTGATTAGGAATCTAAAGTTCACTTCACAACATCAAATAAATTTTTGAAGTTACTGAAAGTATATAGAGGCATTTCAGACTGCCTTTGGAGAATTTAACTGCTGGTTGTTAGATCATCAGTAACTCAAACAATAGGAGAAAGGATCAGGTCTTTAATAAGATCTCTAATTCAATTTAATGGCTGCATTTTACCTAATCTAAATTTAAGATTCCACCAGGTATGACAGTGTTGCTGTTAATTAAAGATTTTTTTTTTCTGATACTCTTACAGGAAATGCATTCTTCATGTTTTACAATTACATTAACTGCTAAGTCTCTGCAGCTGACATCCAATGTCTCGTGGCTACTTATACACTGATCCTTTTCTAAAGCAATGTTTTGTCTATGATCTCATCTGTCCGAGTCACAGACTTTCAAAATCATTTTTTCTTTTTATCATTTATACTGAAATTTCATGAGTGATTTCTTTCTAGTGTCTTTAATTAAAAATAATTATTGTATCATTTTCTCTGCATTTTTTCTCTATTGACTACCTTTAATTATATATGCAACTTGGTTTTCTTTGACACTAATTGTCTTAATGCTCACAATGTGTAATAAGGAAGAACTACTAAAAACTGAATATGGTCCCAAATTAGAAATTCTAGATACAAATTCAAATCATTGTCCAAAACACTGAGGCATTCAGCTTTGAGAAGTTATAACATTTAACTCAGAGATCCAGAACATCAGACACTAAAGATGCATTGCTGACCTGTAGATAGACACCAAGCTGTGAAGAGCTGTTCCATGACCATATTGCCATATCTTCAATGTGCTTCTCCAAAGCAGACGTCCGTGCAACTGACAGGAAGAAGGCAATATTCAGCCCTCATGTAGTGAGGACCCTTATTTCGTTACATCAAGGTAGGTGTAGATACGCAGGCTCTGTTTGCTCGTATAGGTATCTCCTGATTTGGAGGGCAGAAAGCCTTTCTCCTTGCAGACCCAGAGGAAAGAAGGACCATCTGAGGTGCTCAGCCTTGCATCTCACTTGAGCAAAGAAACATGTGCCACTGTAATTCTGATGGGAACATAATTACTTACACGAAAGAGAATCGTTGAGATATGAGACATACAATACCGAGGCTGCGGAGGGGTTAGAAGTTTTGACTTATCAATAAAAGCTCCATGTAAAAGTGTTTAGTTAGTATAAAAGCCACTGATGAAAAACTCTAAGGAAGGACTAGATGTCACAGTGGTTAATCCTCCTCTCTAGTATCTGACCTCTGTAGGGCTGGAAGTAAAATAAGTTAAATGAACTCTGCATAATTCCTTGTGGTTATCTGTCACAAAGCCACCTCATGATTCAGCACTAGTGTCAGACGGACTGGGGGAGGCTCTGCTGCCAGAGCAAAGGGCAGCAGCAGATCAAGACCAAAGCATCACCCACTGGCAACAGTGGGAGAGGAAATTCACACTGCACCTGCCTACACTTCATCTTTTTTCCCCACTAATGCTGTTGGCTCCAAATTCTGTGTGTTTGAGAACGCAATCACCTGGAATGCTCCAACTTCGAGGGAGAATTTTTCAGTTTTTGACAAGACTCTTAGAATCACACTGCAGAGGAAAGGGTGTATTATAATTATAAATATCAATAGTAATAAAAGTTTATTAAAGGTCATTAAAATGAAAGGGGATGGCTATAGATCTCATCACTCTGAACTGACTCCCTCCTCTTGTGTTAATTAGAAAACTCAGATAATGGTTCTATGGGGGAGTGCAAGGGAAATTTAATTACGAAAGTTTAATGGGCCACTATCTACTTCCTGCCAGATTAAAAACTGATGATTTACACTATTTTAGATACTACTGTGGGCTCTCTATCAAAATATGTTGCAGCACAAAGAGCAATGCAAGACTTCACCCAGAATATTTCACTCACTTTTAAAAGCTTAAGACTTACCTCAAAACTGAAGAGTAATGACAGAGCTGAGACCACCAAAACTGAAAGGAAGTGCAAGCACTGTTAATTTCTTCAGTTCGGTGTTTATTATAACCGAAGAATACTTGTTTGCATAAGTAGAAATGCCTGTCTTGCAAAATAAAAATAGCACCAATTTGAATCAGCTGTGAGATCATTTATCAGGTATTGAGAAAAGCTGGAAAAGCCACATTGTCATATTGTAGGAATTCTTGGCTTGGAAGTTTTGTTCATGATCATGCCGTCTGGCTTTTCAGTCCATGGTCTTCATCTCAAAGTTCATGGTTGTTTTTAATACGATAGACCTTTAGAGAATTATTGCTATCTAATATTTTTGTCTTAAAAGTTGTGTTAAACTTTGATAAATCAAAATGCTTAAGGCATACATGTGAAACAGATAAAATCAGTTGTCTTCATGACCAAGTGCCCCAGATACCCGTATTGTGAGGAGTTGTGGCTAGTCAGAACTCTGTAATTACTTTTTGGAGAAGGTTGCAATCTGGACTCTGAGTAGCTGTTTTTGAAATATTAGTCTTAACCAGCTCATCAGAAGCAATACTTCAGCAAAGTCCACATAACAGCTCCAGGAATCATTTTTCAAGTGGCCAGTCCTACCTATTGTTTCTATTTAATACCATGGTTTAATTTTAACTGCTCTCCTTAAAAAGTTCTATTTTTAGTGAAAACACTAACATTCAAGTAACACTCCATTTGCTTTTTTAAAAAAAAGTAATTAAATGTCTAACTTTAAATATTTTTATCAAAAAAAGGAGCAAAAGATTTGATGTATCAAAATATTTTTTAAAACATGGTAAAAACAAGGGAAAGAAAGAAATAGAAGAAGCAATGCCCAAAAGCAAAAAAAATCTAATATACTCTGTTTCCTTTTCTGGGTAGGCTTTGGTGTCCAGAAGTTGAGAACTCAGCATTATAAAACCAGGGCTGGTTGTCAGCTCTAATTTAGGTAGATGTAGACAGTTTTATACAGCAGCTCTGTGGCCTGGAGCTGTCTGTCTTGCAGTCAGAGGCCCACTGTGTCAGCTGCATGTCCTTGAACATTTCAGGTAGAATGTAGCTCTGGAAATTGCCATCCTTCTGGACTTCAGGTGTGTAAACAAAGTCTCCTACCTCGCTAATTTATTACCAGGTAATGAAATAGCATTTGAAAATAAATAAAAACCTTCAAACAGTGCAGTTCTTCATATTCTTCGAAGACCTTAAGCCACCTGTGTGTGTGCAGGTTGAGAAATACTTATTTTTCTTGATCTTTTCCGAAGAAACAGCATTTGCTTACCTGCTTTGCTGTTTTTGTCTATCATCATACCCATCCACATAGCACAGCTACCTTCAGAAAAACCTGTTTTTGCAGTGAATATCAACTAAAGCTAAATAAATTTGCATCCACACAGGAGCTAACATTAACTGAGCTTAGTAGCCTCCACATTTAGAAGATGCATATAGATCCATAAATCTTGTAAATAGTGTGAAAAGACAGTTTGGATGGCTAGACTTCACTTGTCTAGATTTCAAATATGTAATACTGAATAGATATCAAAATATTGAGGGGGCATTTTCAGAAATATAATTTAGAATAGCATGTGCAGGAATATTCAGGTTTGCTGTTTAGTTGCAGTGAATAATTCACAGTTAAGCTCTGTAAAGAATTAGATAATGTAAAGAATTAGATAACACATACCATGATAATCACCAAACCTCTGAAAAAACCTTAATCCTTAAAAGTTACTGATTTCATTAAGACAGCGGTTACAACTACAGGACTTCATTCTACTGGCAATTTACATAAAGAGAGAAAGAGAGAGAGGAAATATATTTAAGTTGATTTCAAGTGTATTGTTAATTTTTATTGTGATCCTGTATTTGATTAAAGTAGCACCATAATTAGTCTCAATACACTAATAAGTTGTTGTTTTTTTTCCAGACACTTAATAAGGACCATTGATTCTCCAAGGGGATCACAACCTGAAATCCTGCTGAAAGACTGGTGCTACAACAGAGGACAAAGAGAGAGGAAAAGAGGTGAATTAACTGGGAAAAATGCCAGTTACTGTCTTGATCACATGAATGACCATATGCTAAATGACACAGTAAATGAATGGATGCATAGTGTATTGATGTGGTTACTTCTTTTTCTTTCTGGTTTGATTGTACATGATGCAATTGTTTCCCAGGGGAAAAAGTCCACTGCTTTCTTACCATGTCCACTACTGTAAGCATAGTTGAGGTGTGATCTAGTCTTTGAGTGACACTTATTTTACTAAGTGATTTGAAAACCCTACTAAACAAATATAGAACTATGAATTAAAGGCTTCGGCACTCTGAAGTGTGATGGGCCAGATCCTCAAGTAGATTAGATTGATGAAGTTAGTTTAACACCATTAAAACTTTATGCCAATGGATTTGTCTAGAAACATAAACCTGGATTTGCCTGAAAAGAGAAGTCAGTGATCTTTTCTTGGCAAATCCTGAAGAGCTGGACAGTTATTTGAGCATAAATGTGGCTCTGGCAATGTTTACACTCTGAGTTCTGTCAAAACTTGGGATAAGGATCTGATCCTGCAAGATGGTAGGCAGGACTCATGTACTGCCCAGTGTGTCGAAGTCCTCCTGCCAAATCCACACACAGATGTTACACACACTTCCAGCTGAGACTTCAAGTGGAGAATTGCAAGTGGAGAGTTTGGCAACTGAAAGCTAAAACATAAGAGGCAGACTCCATGCTCTTTTTAGCAGGAGAAATTCAAAAATCTGGAAATACCCAAAACCAGAAAAAATCCCAAACTACGACTAGATACCAATTTGGTTGCTAAACTCTTGAAGGAGTTTAACTTTTTTTTTTTCAGGAATCTCTATAGTCCTCTATGCTTTCTTTATAGAATACTTATTTTTTTCATATAAATAATACTAAATAGATATAAAAATCAGATTCAGATGTTTGTATATCTATTTCCAGCTGTTTCTATGACAGATGGCAAAAGAAGGGACGAATGCACAGAAATACAAGAAATGAATATGAATCTGCTCTGCCTTCCCACAGAGAAAGTAGTCAAAGATGACGACTAGTCATAAGACTAGTCATATAGACTAATAGTTTCAGATTACGTAAGGTGAAAATTCTGTACGGAAAGAGCCACTTTTTGTTGTGGTTTGTTCAACAACCAGAGGATTAACAGAAGGAATTTCATTGCGAATCATGAAAGCCAGGGGTTCTCAGGAGGCAAACCACAGAGATACTGTTTCGGTGCATCTCAATTTTGGAGAAGTTAGCAGACAATTAAACAAGTTAAATAAAATTATATTCTTTCAGACAATTATTCACATACATGCTGACCTCTTTCGGTGAAGTAAAGCATTCCACATTTTATTTCCCACTGTCAACAAAAAAATATTCAGGTGAAATCTCATTAATGGTTTCATTTTCCCAAACATTGTACAAAGTCACCGCAACACAACACCAAGACAATCTACCTACTTGATCGTATATAACCTTCAGGGAACATTAATAACATTCTGACTCAAATATGCCCTCTGTCAGTCTCTTTTTAGGCATACAGGTTCTTAGATGTCCTTACATCCTACTGAATAGGACTTAGGCTTAGATTTAAGCACAAATGTCAATATGTTTCCAGACAGAGATGCTTCCTGGAATGAAGGCCTCTGTATCAGAATAAACATACTGCTTGATAAGAGTGTACACAGAGAATTTTGATTTGTGTTTACACAACCTGTGGTATCACGAGGTTAGAAAATCAAATTGCTAAAGCAATTTAGCGTATTATTGTACAGCCACCTATGTTCTACTGTTTGCACAATTTCCTTCTTTTTAAAAGATTCAATATGAATAATAAAGTATTTCTAAAGATCTTCAAACCTTTCATTCAAGAACTGAGTTTTGTCAGTGAAGAAAACAGAAGAGCCTTTACAATTCTCTAGCAAAGGCATTTAGGACTCCCAGAGGAAGACCAGAAAAATCTATCAGCTATTGTAGAAAGCCCATTACAACGGAAGGAGCTTAGCATGAAACACATGCAATCAATGATGGGATACTTGAACTCTGCTTGTACAGCTATCTCCCTTGGGAAGGTACTCTGTAGGCATTGAACTGCTTTTTCTGAGATCAAGAAGCCAAATAAATAGATGAAATATATATATAAAGCATAAAGCCCTGAACAAGAGCGGAGGACTGTGGCAGACTGCTCCTGACTGCTGTGATGTAGAGTTGCTGGGGCAGCTGGAGTTCCTCAGTCATCAGACATACAAATTATCACATCCCAGGAAGGTAAAAATCAATGCAAACTTTTGAAGTGCGTTGTTCTCTGTTTTGCAGGCACTCCTTTTGTTTTGGCATGTCCTTTGGCTCATTCATGCAAGGGGGAAATTATCACTGAAAACAGTTCACATAAGAAGTTAGTTTTCCAGCTGCAACCACACAGATCCCATAGAACCTCCTCACTCCCACTAGCAATGCCTTTGTCCTGCTCTGGATGTTTCTGTAATTTACCCAAAGATAAGGACAGAGGCAGGAAACCAGAGCTGCATTACTTAAACACCTTACCAATTGAACTCCAAATTTGGCTGCACTTTTATTTCTTTTTCCCAGCCCAGGTGAATCTTGTAGCCTTTGCCATGCCTTTTCTTCCAGAAAAGATAGGAAAGTTCTCAAATAAAGCAGTGAAAGTACTTCAGATAGATTTTTAGCATTTCCAGCAATTCCAGGCAAAGTATCTGTGGATTTAATAATAAGCATAAACTGGAATTTCACAAAAGTACTGACTCACACAACAAACAATCAGCAATCCTCCCCCAAAATGATGTTCCTCTAAAGAATAGCTAGTCCCTGAGAAAGACATGCTCCTCTCCGTGGCTGTCCCTTAAATGAGCCCAGGGCAGCCTCACCTTGGGTCCACCCCTTCCAGTCACATGGGGAGCACAGGTGAAAACAATCTGTTTGTGCTCCCCAGGCCAGCCACAGCCCTTACTCCAGCTGCTTAATCACAGGTTCAGGCTGTTCAGGCTGTGACCTAGTATTTCCTCTACGAATGATATGTTTCAAGCTGGGGTTTGTCCCAAAATAATCTGATAACTGAGCTTGGCGGTCTTTGTAGGTCCCTTCCAGCTGAAACTATTCTATTCTGAATATGTTATATTCTCAGCTTGACTGGACATATTACACTTTTTGTGTCTCATCTGGATGAAATTCTTGGGGAGGTAACAAGCAGAGAACAAGTCAGTGGAGAGGAAAGAAATAGAGAACTCGTAAGTCAGTATCTTGGTTCAGAAAACACTCTTAGGAAAGAGCTTCCAGTATAGGTCCACAAGGGGAAATCATGCGTCTTTGACCTCTTCCTGAACACAGAAGAAAAATACACTGGACATGATGGCTATTGACTTCCTAGAGCCCAGGAAGGACTAGAAGAGTTGCAAAGTTTGAGGATACATATTTAGAATAAATTTAAATGTAAAAATGCAATGTCTATGCCTTTTTCTTCTAGTTTATTATTATTCTTATTTAATTATCCTTTACTAGGTGGGAAACCTCCCACTCCCTTTCAACTTCCTATTTTGAAACAATCATGAACTGCAAATTTTTCTACTATGGCTATTGGTATAGAGGTGGATGTGAACATCAGTGAATCACTCACGAGGAGGAAAACATCAGCAAGAAAGTTCCCCAGTAAAATTAAACGGTGTCTTGGAAAAGGCTTTCTGAGTTTGAGATCAGAAACTTTCTTCTCTACCTTCTGGTCAACAGGTTACTCTTCTCCTAGATGATGCTATTAGTGTCTCTGCCTCGATAGCTGTGTTGGTAACAGAGCCTGGGAGGCAAGGGTTTACTCAGAATGAGGAAGAACAAGTATTTGAAGATGAAATGTTAATGAGGGCATGGATAATGTATTAGATTATGATTTTGTTTTGATATTAAAATATTCTGTAGGTGGTACGTGTAGTGAACGGGCAGCTGCCTTCCTAATATCCTCTTTAGGATGTATTAGGGGCTTAAGGTTGTGTTAGGACTGATTATTTTTGTATTAATAGGATGACTTAACACATTTTGTGATCTAATATGCTTCTCAGTCCTGTGTCTAACTTGTTGATTTGATCCATTCTGACAGCTGAATTGCTCTCTTCTTAGGTTAGTAATCATTACTTTGGTGACGTACATTTTTCAATGTTATTTTTGTTTAAGTAGCTTATCAAAAGGAATAAAATAAATCAGGCATATTTTTTTCAATAAGTAAAATGGGTCTCAAACCTCTCATGACCTGGGTGTAGAACAGCCAATCAGCCTAAAAGCTCTCCCCAGTAAGCCCTTTGTTCTTTCACAGGAAAACTACGTGAACTGGAAATTTACTTGAAGCCACAACGATAAATATGTTTGTTCAGGGAGAATTGAAAGAGGTGAAAAAAGAAACCCGACATGACTTCAGTTTTGAGGAAAAACCTGTTTGTATCTAATATATTGCAGAAATTGCTCAAAAACATTTTGTCCTTGTGTAAGGATTGCCCTGTAATGCTGCTAACGTCCTTAGGTTGAGACCTTGGGTTATCGGCTCTGTATGTGCCGATCATACAAGTTAAAACTGATTTTTATGCAATGTAGTTTTTATCTTCATGAGTTCGTGACACTTGTTCCTTGAAGCCAGATCTTCTCCTTCCCCTGCATTTTCTTCTTTTGGCCTAACTTGCTTTCACTGTGGGCTGAAAATGTTTCCCAACGGCAGTGAAACCTCCAGATGGCACATTATCCACTTCTCGTAAATTAGAGCAGGAGAGAAATGCAAGGCATTGGAATTCTTTGAGGTTTAGGTTTATAGGGATTACAATAAATTCAGTCAGATGGGGAGGGTCATTATGTACTAGTGAAATGCAGATAAGATTGTACTGCTTTTATTTTTTCTTAAAATTGCCATGAGATAATCTCTTGAAGACTGCAGAAAGCATTCCACATTTGGCATTCCCTACTTCACTCATACAGATCCTGTGCAAAAGGGAATCCAGAGCCAGATTAGAAGCAGGAAACAAAACTGATAATTTGAACCGAACTTTGCAATCACTTCATACACCATGGTGCATGCAAGACTTGACAGTTCACTGTCTGCCGGATAATGTCCTTGAAGCCAGATGAGGGCAAAATATAGCAAAAGCTTTTCCCAGACAAGGCATGGGGAACAAGAGCTGTTCAATTCAGTATGTTAGTGCCACACCACAGAAATGTTTTCAATGGCAAGGTCAGAATCAGCCTACCTGGTTATGAATTTGCTCCAGTTTAAGAGACATCTGAAGACAAGAAATGCCTTGAAAATTGTGAGATGAAAAATACCACACTCTGCCTGGGAAAAAAAAAAAAGTGAAAAAAACCAAAAGAATAAAAGAATCTTCCTTATACTTCTTCTGAAGCTGCCCCTTTGCTTCAGCAAGAGACAGAACATCATTCCTCCTAATCACCTGGTTAGGGCCCCAGATGTATCCTTGTTAAGTGGAATTCTTTGCTAATACTGTCCTGATTAATTAAGAAGCAGTCTTTCCCATTCACTGTCATCAGTGACCTATCATTCAGTGTCGCCATCCTTCACTGTCATTAAGTAGAGTATGCATATACTGTAATAGGTAAGATGATTTCTGAGACAACTATTGATCCTTTCCCAGTGGTCTATTGCTAGTTAATGAGCATTAGTTTCTTTAACGATGTTTAATGTTGGTGAGTTATTTTTAAGTGATACATGGCCTGACCCTGGAAAGTGCTGAACGCCCTTAACTCCTATTGATGTTAGTGAGAGTTGAGGGCACTCATGAGATCAAGCCATAGTTCTGGTGTCTGAATGGTACCACAAGCTTATTTTTGCAGTCAGGCAGAAGTGAGCAAAACTCTTCAGGCAGAGGATGGAGCAGGTTCTTGTAGAAGGGATTTTAAACTCTTTTTCCTTTGCATCACTGAAGCAGCTAGCTTTCAAGGGAATAGCAGTTTTTTAAAAAGGACAGACACCACTCTTCTGCTAGATCTTATCTTCCTTTTGTTCCTTCCAGTGCTTCTCACTGTCCTCTAGCTTCTTCTTTTGCCAATATGAAGAGGCATCTGCACTTGCCTCCCCACATTCCCTTTACTTCCAAATTAAGTGGACAGGAAGTCTGTCACCATTGCCTTAAGGTTACTGCAACTCTTCTGAATCTCTTTCAGTTGGCTTTCATTTCTATGCTCTACTAGAACTGCCTTGATTACCAAAAGCAGCCTCTTGGCAAAATCTCATAGTCAAAGTTTCCTCTCCTTCTCTTTGACCTTACCATATTTTTTGTGACTGAAGTATTTTACTGTTCACTGCATCACTCTGCCTGTGCTTTACCCACTGCATCTTCTGTTTGCACTGCTCTTCATTACATTATCATCCCCTTGGTGTACATTCCCTTTCCCCATCTCTGTCCACAGTGCTCTGTCCTATGACCCCTTCTTCAAACAATCAACATTCAAAAAAATGTAGGATAAAAATATTTGCTCTCTCATTCTGCGTGTGCAGTTTGCTTCCATATTATTTAACTAATATGTGCAATCCTCATGGCACAAAAGATTCAGTCCTAGGTCATTTTCCATTCTGTTATGTCCTTAAATCCTTGTGAATAAGAAGAGTGCAAAGTTAAGAAAAGGAACTGGTTTGACTAGAAAGAATGTTTCCCAGAGATGTGAGCAACACTGAGGCTACCAGTGCAAAATATTGTGATGTTCTGCATGGAGGCATAACAGTCGCTTTTGGCCCTATTTTTCTTAATGAATTTGCTATTTTTTTTTTATTTTCTAAAATACTGTGCAATGCAGATTATGGAACTGTTCCACCCAGCTTTACAGAAAATGCATTCAAGAAAGAGCTCCAATCTGAACAACTGATAACTTTTGTCGCAATTTAGAGATAGATGTGCTGTGACGTATGTGCCTGGCAGTCAAATTTATTGGTTTGGTGGGAAACTTCACCTACGGTAAAATAAAAAGAAAATACATTCTTGGCAGGCCTGTCTTGAGAAATAAGTATCAGGGACTGTTTGTGTTAGAATTAATTCCTAGAGAAGGAGATCAATTTGCCGATGATGCAATTGTAATATGAAGATAAGTTGTACAGATATATATCTTTATCCAGTGCAGGCATAATTACATGGACATTGCCTGTACACTGAAAGGGGGTGGGGAAATGCAACTCTGCAGAGTGTGAAGAAACTTAGTGACACTTTCTGGGTGTTTCTGGATTAACTCCTTCACTTCTGTGCAACAGGGCAGGTTTTGCACCTTCATTTGGCCAAATCAATTTGTACTTTTTCAATTGATAAAAGGAATAAATGTGAAAGTTGAGTTAAAGACTTGAAGACATTGTTGATCCTTTTGCTCTTCTTATGAACTCCTATGCTCCCGTGCAAGAACATACCTATAGCCCTCCCATTTGCCCTGCAGCAGCCCCATGCTCACTAATCACTGCCTTATTAAAAAAGCCTGGGAAGCACTACACTTCCAACAACTGTTGCTTTTACTAGAAAGAACAGACCTTTAGAAGAAAGTACACCTTGTGGGACTAATAAGTAACCTTATAGGCTCTGAGGAGAACCATCACAGTTTGACAGTGTCACTTCTTGTAGATACTGGGTACCTGGGTGCTGCAGAGAGGGGGGGGTGATGCTGCAGAAAGGGTTAACTGGGATTCACTCTAATGTGCTCGTATTTCCTTTCTTTCCCTTCAGCTCCTTCACAAAATGTTAATCTAATTGTGATAGTATCACTTTGATGACAATATGACAAGACAGACAAATTTGATTTTATTCTCCACAGAGCAAAGCATATGCTGCTTGGGAGACTTTGACAGAGAGAAGGACATAAAACAAATGGAGTTCATGAATATACAATTTTTATTGTACACAGTAGTGACATCCAAACTTCAGAGAATAGGTGGGTGAGACTTATGCTTTACTATTGAGATTAATGGGTACGTAAAAAAGTGCCAACTGAGAGTACTACAGTTTATGTTAAAAATGTCGACATGGATAAGAATAATTTTCTTCTCAAGATGAATGATGCATTTAATGGCTGCGAGACATTCATGCCCAGTAGCAGTTCCTCAAAAGTAATTTTTTGTTGTTATTGTAAATTATATAATCTTAACTGCAATTATAGCCCTGTTTAGGTAAAGGTCAAGTTAGTACAGTGGATGGTTATAAACTAAGAGGGAAATTGGTAAATTTATTCCCTTGATGAAAGCCTATGAATGATTTTGAGCAAGATAATTTTTTGTAACTCTATTTCAACTTTAATGTAATATAGCAAGTAAAGACAGCACACATTAACAAAGGGTAAATTAGATTTGTCTAAGTAAACATGTATCTGCAATAGGAGTAGTGTTGCTGTAGTAAGGACAGTTTGAAGGTTAAGCTCTCCATGTAAATGGTATAGATTCATTGTCATGGAAAGCAAAAGGAGGGACAACCTCTGAAAAATTGCCTTTGATGGCATGCAATCTGTGCTCTCCTGAGCAGTACACGAATACTCTGCAACATGTGAAACTGTACCCACCTCTCGGTCATAAGAAATTGGTTAGAGTCCTTTTGATTTCAAATCCTGCCCTTAAACAATGCAATTCTGTTTTCAGCCCCTTCAGACGGATCAGGTTTGTTTTGTTAATAAAGAGGTTAAAAAAAAAAAACTAGATGGAGGAGGTGCTGTGTATGCTAATGAAGGATGTTTGCTAAACCAGGGTCCAGTATGAGCTCTGGTGCTCTTTTTTCCAGTTTTAAAGTAAAACTGGAATGAAAAGAGCACTAAGTCTTAGAAAAATGTTTAAAATGAGAAGAAAGATTTCTCAAGTCAATGGCAGATTTTTGCTCTGAAGAGGCAGAATTAGGGTAACTGTTTCATCTTTCCACAGTATTTAAGTGAAGCAAAAACATCTTTATACATAACTGCTGTTTTATCTGTTGGAACTTTTACCTGTCCAAACTGCTGCTGATCAATTTATCAAACTGCTTTCAGTACTGACTCAGGGTACTGACACTCTGTCAGACCACAGAGATGCTATATTTTTTCCACTTATGGAAAATGTATGTATTAGGAAATAGGCAGAGAGAAGTCCACTTTCTGTTCTACTAGATGCCAGAGACCTTAAACTAATGTACATAGAATATGTATTACATAGATTCGTAACAACAACAACAGAATAAACACAGATGAACTGCAAAGGCTTCTTACTTGAGTTTGCCACCAATTAAAACACACATTGGATCAGCTCTGGCCCATCACCTACCATTACTGGGAAGAGCTGGCTGTGGGGCACTTGTTAGAGTGGGATTTTTTTTCCACTTGACCATAGTGTTTCTCATCTCAGTTCTGGAAACTCCGCCTGGCAGTTTAGGCACTAGGCAGGTCCTACACCTGCTTTCTGGGAACTTGCCTCATTTCAGTTTTTCAAGAATATCTAGCTACTTTTTGTTACATGCATTTCCGTTGTGGTGAGGGGAAAAGTCTTCCTAATCCATTGCGTATGAAGATAATATTTGAGCTGGTCTGAACCCAGTACAGCATCTTTCTGTCATGATTTGCTTAGATATACACTGATTTTCACAATGTCTCTTACATTTCAGTTTAACCACTCTCATCTTTGGATGCTTTCAATCTTCACAATAAAAGTGGCAACATAAAGATGAAAGGTGTGAACACAGCAACAGTAAGTTTCATTTACTTTTGAATGTGAACTTGAATACATCCAATAACACTGCCCTGCTGAATAACCAATATGAGGCATTACTAATATCTGCACATGAATGTCAGCTATTGCTTCAGGCCTGAAACAGAGATGAAAACCAACAAAAAAAAACAGTCTGAACAAAACTCATATAAAACCACACTTTCTTAAACCACCCAGTACAAGGCTTATATATATATATCAACAGCAAGACCAAAGCCTGATGGTTGATAAATGGTACCAAAGTTTAACAAAATGAAGTATAAATTAGATTTACTCAGAACTCAAGTGGAAATTCAATTTTCAACATGGTAAAATATTTAGATAAAATTTTCTGAAGTGTTTAGTTTTTTTGTCCTCTTATGAAAGGCTTCAACTTAAAAATATGCTGAGCTGCTGAGGATCCACAGTGCTTGCTAATGTCACCTCTTTGACACTTGTTTTCTTGTGGAGGTAAATAGCAATAAGATGGAAGGCATTAGAAAATGAGGTTCGTCATCATTGTTCATTATTTGTAATTTGTGGAGTGTGACAGTGTGTTCAGCAGAATGCACAGCGGAAATAGAGATAAACTTTGCCCCTTACAGCTTGCAGTCTGACATACAGACAGAGGACCAAACGTAAGGCACAGAGTGACAGATTTAGAATAATATTGTTCTTTATTTTGTTTTATTGTCTTGCTGTCAAATTAAGGGAGGGTGAGATTATTAGAAGGATTCATTTATGTTTAAAGATACAATGCTTGACAGCCTCTCTTTAGGAGGGATTAGAAAGATCAGGAATTGTTATAAGGAACTGTAAGATGGAAGAAAAACATATATGCATTCAAATGCAAATGTGGAGGCAGACTTGGAAACACCCATGTGGGATCATATGAAGTTGGCATTCTTGGTGGAATGAAGTAAGCAAAGATTCAGTAGAGGCAAGATCCAGCACAGACCTGTGCAGAATGAGGCAGAGTTTTGAAAATAAGGCATAATCAAAAGTTAATATGGAATAAGAACTGAGGAATGAGACATTTTGAATAGAAAGGGATGTGAACTATGTGGCTTCCAGCTCTCCATAGAGCTCTGGCAAGGCTCATCATATAAATAATGCTTTTTTATAGAGTGCTGTTCTTCTGCAGATTAGATGCTATCGTTGTAGCTATTTTAAAAAATGAACAAGCAATGTAATTAGTGTTACTTTTTCACCAGTCAGTTATATCAATTTCTTGAGAATTGCACATTTAATGAAAAAATAAAATCCAGCAATGCAAAGACTGTACCCACAGCTGTGTTACTTCTTCTGAACATTGGCACTGACTGCATCAAAGAGCAGATACATGCATGATGGCAGCCACATGCATACACAAGCAAATACATGTGCACAATGACAAGATGTGAAAATCAACTGGAAATTGCACAGTATCAGCAACCTTTTCTCAGTCTAGGAAATTAAAAGTGCCATAAATGTGGGGACAGCAAGCATTAGCTCACTACTTTGAGCTAGATCAGCCTGAGGATAGTACTAATTTACATTCCTAACACCTGAGTTTTTACTGTACTTCAGTGTTAATAAAAAATGGCTAATTAACTGAAACACCCACAATATTGATGATATGTTGTAAATGTCATCTCTGAAATACAGAGTCCACTCTAGAGGCAGCGCATTCCAGCAGGCCCTGGAGTGTGGTCCTTTTGGATGGATTGGTTCCAGCAGAGCACACTGTTGTGGTTAACTCCAAAGACCTCCCTCTCTTCCTCTGTTGGTCACCATAAAATTTCCATGGGAAAATTTGCAGAAGGCCCACATAACTCATTGTTTTGCTTGCATAGTAATTAAAAACTCAAACAGCAGCAAGGCAGCTGCCTATTCCTCTTGGCTGAATCTTAAGCTTGACCTCCCATCCCCTTTCCCCTCAGTTCACAATTCTTCTCATCTTCCAAAATTATGTGAGAAATGATTTTTCATGCTATTTGCATGTTTTAGAGCATCCATCATTATCATGTGCTCTGACAGCTTTATACTTCAGCTGTGACAGAGCTTGAAAAATGCTAGTCCTATCAATCAACACATCGTATGTTTCCAAAATGAAATCTTCTGCAGCTGTTTTCCTTTTCCTTTCAGCAACCATCTATGGTTTGCTTTTGCTTTTTATTTAATTACACAGACTACAGTTGTTACAATACTATATTAGAATGAAATACTTTTGACCTGTTTCAGACTATTTGATTGGATAACTTCACCATAAATCTTCTTCCCTATTTTCATCAAAAATACTGACCTCAGTTACTTTAGTAACAGCCCCCTTTCCTCTGTGCTCAGCCTCACCTGCACACATTATTTATGCACATTAATTTCACATCTCTTTCTGAGGTAATAAAACAATTTCCCTAAACTTAGCAAATATTTGATTCCAGTTAATAATTCTAAGTAGTAGTACTATTAAACTCAATAAATCCATACCCAGTATGTGTCTCTTTCCTAAAAATGCTGTTTTTTTCATTATTTTGTACTGCTTCTAAAGTTACTCTGAAAACATTGGTGAGCTAATGCCTTTGCTAGCAAACATCCTTAGCTATTAAAACTTTGAAGCAGCTGAAGATCTTTTTCTGCGTTTGTCAGTTTCTCTCTCGTTCCCACATCAAATAACAAGATAAAAGACAGTTCCAATGGCTGACATTATGGTATGCTGCTAATATGATGAAATTATAGGCTTTTAATTTAAATTGTTCCACTAGGCAAAATTCTCTGTTTAGTAGTGTCTCAACCTGGGGAAACTGGCAGCCCACGGCCTGGACAGGAACACTCTTCTCTGAGTAAAGAACTGACTAGGGGGCTGTGCCCAGTGGGTAGTGGTTAATGGAGTCAAGTCCAGCTGACATCCTGTTACAAGTGGTGTCCCCCAGGGGTTGGTACTGGGGCCCATCTTAATATCTTTATTGATGACTTAGATGAGGGGATTGAGTGTACCCTCAATAAGTTTGAGGATGACATCAAGTTGGGAGGAAGTGTCGATCTACCTGAGGATAGGGAGGCCCTTCAGAGGAATCTGGATAGGCTGGATAGCTGGGCTGAGGTTCAACAAGGCCAAGTGCCAGGTGCTGCACTTTGGCCACAATAACCCCATGCAACTCTATAGGCTTGGGGCAGAGCAGCTAGAAGACTGCATAGAGGAAAAGGACCTGGAGGCGTTGGTTGGTGTTTGGCTGAACACGAGCCGACAGCGTGCTCAGGTGGCCAAGAAGGCCAATGGCATCCTGGCCTGTTTTAGAAATAGTGTAGCCAGCAGGAGCAGGGAGGTGATCATCCCCCTGTACTCAGCTCTGGTATGGCTGCACCTCGAGTACTGTGTTCAGCTTTGGGCCCCTCACTACAAGAAAGACATTGAGGCCCTGGAACATGTCCAGAGAAGGGCAACAAAACTGGTGAGAGGTCTAGAGCACAAGTCTTATGAGGAGAGGCTGAAGGAGCTGGGATTGTTTAGTCTGGAGAAGAGGAGGCTCAGGGGAGACCTCATCACACTCTACAACTTCCTGAAGGGAGGCTGTGGTGAGCAGGGGGTCAGCCTCTTCTCCCAGATAACTAATGACAAGAGGGAATGGCTACAAGCTGCACCAGGGCAGATTTAGATTGGATGTAAGGAAAAACTATTTCTCTCACTGTGGTCAGGTGCTGGAATGGCCCACCCAGGGAGGTGGTGGAGTCACTGTCCCTGTCAGTGTTCAAGAAGCATCTGGATGAGGCACTATGAGATATGATTTAGTAGCTTAGTGGGTAGTAATGGTGATAGGAGGATGGTTGGACTAGATGATCTTGTAGGTCCTTTCCAACCTTGTGTTTCTATGATTCTATGAACCTCAAGAAAAACAAAGACAACAGCAACAACAACAAAAAATATAGAAAAGTTCAATTGAGATATAACAGAACTTAATATATATGCCAATCCTAGTTCTGCATTTTCAATGCTGGAAGTTAGTTGGTTCAATATTACAGTTTATCTATATTTAATAAAACCACTCTATGTGAAAACTAGGGAAAAGAGACAAATGTTTAGGAAAATAGTAAGAAGAATTAGTCACACCTTACGATGAAATTGGAAAAGTTTCTCCATGCAGTTTTGATTGAGACCTATAGCAATGCTCTAGTTTATGTCTGAGAATCTTCCTGAGTCACAACTCAAAATCGCTGCAAACTATCACATTCACCAATGGAGACATAAACTGGGAATTAAAATACACTGAAAATAAACCCACTAGTATTTCATTACCAATTTTGTTTTATTTTGTTTTTGTTCCTGCAGTCAAAGTTATAGACCATATTGAAGATAATCTTGCAGTAGGTTTGCCTGAAGTCAAACTGTTCAGCAGTTTAAAAGGCTGCACAGGGTTAGCTCTTTGAGAGCTAACTGCAGACAAGAAGGATACAGAACGTTCTAGAGTTAAGTTTTGGGATAGAGAACCTGTCCCTTCCCATCACATCGTTCTCAGACAGCGGCCAGACCTCAACTGCTTTGTTTGTTGCAGGGTTTTTTAGGCCGTGTGTTTAACTGTGGGATTTAATGTGTAGCTATAAAAATATTTTATCAACAATCTTGATTAGCAGTGATTGCTGATGTCATTTTGGAAAAATGTAAAGGACTAAATCCAGAAGATCGAATAAGATTCCCTTATTCTGAATAAAGAACTCAGAAGCTTATGGCAGGAATGCGCAATGCCGCAGTCTCCACCTTGAGACATCCGTGGAGGTAAAGCCTCCAACCAACAATATCCTCACCATCCCTAAGTTCCCTTGGGCTGTCATCAGTGCTAGCACTCAGCTGGCCTCAGAACAGGGTCAGGGACCAGCTGAAATCACAGTAGTAGAGCGCACCTATTGTTCCCCAGCAGATTTTATAATCAGAGGACAGAAAAGGTGAATAAGATACAAGAGCAACAGAGCAATTAGTCTTCTGTCTGCAGTTGATACAGGTTTCACAGAAGTACTGAAAAATTGATTCAGTGTAATGCTGAATTTTAATCAAATGGGAGAATAAGCTAACTTTTAATCAAGATTTTCCATAATGGATTATTTTCCTAATTGAATGAGTTCAGAAGACAAACAAATACAGCCTAGCGCTCAATGGCATTCTTCAAATATTGGTAAGCTTTCAATCTCAAATCACAGTGAAAAACTCTGAAATAAAATCCCTATAGAGCACAGCTGAAGGTTACATTCATCTTTTGAAAAGAATTCAGGGCATGCAAGGGTGAGCCACTACCAAATTAATTCATATTTCAAGACAATTATGCCTGCTAAAATATACATTGAGGAGTCAGTTGTCAGCCTAAACATGAAGCTAGCTACTTTGTTAAATACAAAAGATAGAGCGATTTGAAGAAATAGTTTACAAAATGTGGACATGACTCTCAGTAAAGGTAGAATATTGTGGTGCAATCACAGAAGCAACCACAGGTAAAGTATTAAAGGTTTAACGATAGTAAACAGAAGACTTTTTACTCACAATTGCAATCTCCCACCAAGATGAGGAACAGCTAGATCCCACACAGGGGATCCTTTCCCCTTGGTGGCTGGCTCTTAAATAAGCCCAGGGTAGTCCCACCCTGGGTCCACCCCTCCTGGTCACATGGGGGGGCACAGATGTTCCTTAGGCCAGCCACCACCCTTCACCAGGTGCTCAGTCACTAATTCAGGCTGTGACCTCATGTTTCCCTTACAAATATGTACATATGTTGCATTGGATTGATATATTAGTCTTAAGTGAGAAACACTCACACTCTCAGTGCAAGTGAATGAGATATTCTCTTATTGGAGTTATTCCACCCAAGGAATGATAAATAAAGCAAAATCTGAAATATTATCTGTACATTCTTACTCTTTATTGATAAAGTACAGAGGAGTTCTGAAGGGAATAGTGTTTTTATTTAGCAATCCTTGTGTTGATTTTGTTCAAATGTGTCTTTCTTTCTTAAGGATTATAAATCACATCCAAAATATATGTATGGGAATATCTCTAAGAAGTGCCTCTGATTCAGGGTTCACAAGCAGAAGCCACCTGATGTCAGCTAGCAGGTTTCCTTGGGAGACTTGTCCAACAAATTAAGGAAATATTTTTTGCCCAACTTAAGCTCTGCCAAGGGAATTGAAACTGGTGTCCTCACTCCAGGGAAATGCGCTTTGAGGTCCTCAATTATCACCAGTGAATGAGCCACCAGCCTACTACAGCTGACCCAGTCCATAAGCTCGAGGAGCACAAACTTGTTGGCTTAGGCTGGCAGTGAGAAACACATTCTTACCCCACTGCAAAGCCCTTAATTTCATGCCTCAATTTCATTTGGAGGTCTGTTATTTCCTATGTACAATTTCAGGTCTGAATGTTTCAAATCCATGGATTAGGAATTTTTACACCTCTGTTCAGAGAAAATATATTTAACTATTAAACACAGAGGGATACAAATATCTGATTCTTTCTCCTTACTAAAAGCAACAGACTGTCTTCTGGATTTTTTTTTTTAAAGCCCACTGCAGCTAATACCATGCTCCATAAAATGCCTTTCTCCTTGATGGGAAATTCAATCCTATTTTTGCGTTCCTGTGGAGCTTCTTCCCATTGGTTTGTAAGTAACACTGCTGCAGAAAGTGCACAACTAATGGTGGTGACTGTGTTGAAAAACAGTGTTTTGTAGCTGAGAATTTTCTCTATCAAAGTGTTATTGTGCTCTTTAGATCTGTCGTAGTTTCCATAGAAATAAATAGGAGGCATTACTTTTGGAGTGAACTATACATTATAAAATTGATGCAGAACAGTTACATTTATATTTTAACTGCTGAATAAGGCTAATTCTCCTGTACATAAATAAGCCAATTCTCACCTGTATAAATAAGCCTTTCCTTCAGAACGCATATAAAGTAATTATTTTTTGCTAGTAATCATGAGTGTACTTGAAGATATGAACAAAATTCTGCCCTTAAATATAGATAGATTTTGCTGCTTTAAATAGAAGTTTATACTCAGAAAATGTTGTTAAATTAAAAGGTCTAGATTGTGAAACATCTATCAGTTAAAAAATCAATTGGCAATAATTAAAAAAATTGTTTTAAAGACTTTAAAGAAAAATCTACTCAATAAAATGTTTTGTTTCAAGATCCAGTAGTAAATGAAATTGAGGTAAGACTTTTCTACAAAAATGTAAAGGGATAATTCATCATTGACATAATTAATCTCAGGCATTGCAGATTGCATACAGTGCATTTTATTTACTAGCAGGTAGAAACTACTGAGAACTAAAGCAAATGCCACTATATTTAAACTGAAAGCACAACTGCCCTCAGAGCTCTGGAGTCCAGATGAAACTGTCTATAGTTATTAGAAATCATTTTTCATTAAAATATATTAAAGGTGTTACAAACAATTTTCCCTGAGTTCTTCAGGCTCTATAGTGAGACTCACTCATACGTTAATGGATGAAATGAGGACAAATGTGCACAGATCAAAACAGAAAAAGGATAAAAGATACTGAACTATTGCATTGTTTGGGGCAAAAAATACCAGATGTGTATAAGGAACAGTCTAGTCCTTTACTGCAAAATGTCTGTAGTTTAACATTCTACCTGTGGCATTAGCTATAAAAAGGATACTTTTAAACCCCTAAGTAAGTAGGATAATAGTATCCTAAATCTAATAAAATGTGACATTAGATATCAGAAAATATGATTTTCTGCCAACCAGTCTGGTAAGCTACTTTATGTGACACTTTTCAAAAAGAGAACATTCTTCCTGTGTCTCTTAACATTGTGTCTGAGGGGGTAAACTGCCAGTTAGGGGACATGTGTGACGATGAAGAGACCCTCTGTGCAGCTGACATGTTGTCCACTCATGTATGGCTGCATGTCACCTCATTTTTGCTGGTGTAGGACCTGGGGCAAGTATTTGATGCAATAGTGGCTTTTTTGCTTCTCGCTCAATATTTGTTTTGTCTCTCTGTTCCCAAAGCTCTGGAAAACTGGTTTGATAAGGAGAGGGTTATTCTTTCTTTTCCTTTCTTTCCTTCCTTACCTTTCTTTCCTTCCTTACCTTTCTTTCCTTTCTTTCCTTTCTTCCTTTTCCTTCCTTTCTTTCCTTTCTTTATTTGTCCATTTCCCTTCCCTTCCCTTGCACTGACATTATTTTCACTGTTTTTGCAAGCAGTTGGGCTGGCCCAGCACTTGGACACAGCTCAAATAGTAGTGCTTGGACACAGAGGAGAAGACAGACAGTGCTGAAAACAGCACAACAGGCTTGCTTGCTGGTATCAGCCCACATTTGATCCCTTTTTGCCTCTAGTCTTGGCTACCCAAAAAGCAGGAATAAAATCTCTATCATACATCACTTCTTGACATGCGTCTGCTTATCTTTGCAAAATTTTGTATAAACTTAGGTGTGATTGCTTGCCAATCTGCTGCTATTGTCCCATGCTTTGTATTCATAAGTTCTTCTGAAACCCAAAGAGCAGAAATGGATGTCAATTCTAATTTTTGGGATATTAATTAGTTTTAATTTTTCCTGTTAAATTAATAGCAGATGTAGCAATTGATTCAGTGGGTCTCTCAGCAGCCTTAGTTTACCCTGGCATAATTCTGCTAGAGTAACTCACAGAAATGTGGATTATTTTTCACAGAAATATAACTACCATGCAACAGCTGAGGCTTTCTTGTAAGTCTTCTTTGGTTGTTCCGTCGAAGCCTAGTTCCCTGAAACCAAGCTGAGCTAGGAAGGAAGGGAACAGGAATTGTCTATGCCAGAACAAAGTCTGAAGTGACTGAAGCTATACAATCTTTTCAGAAAGACTATGGATATTTTGAGCTATATGCATTACAAAAGACATACAAATATGTTGTGTAAAATAAAATTATACAATTTTATTGGATTTGCAAATAGCGACAAGTTCATAGTGATAAGATAGCTCATTTTAAGAACCATCTCTGGTTTCTTTCAAAATGGTATTTGTACATTGTGCACAATTTGCACAATGGATGTCGTAAGTGAGGAATACAGTTTGCATTCACTCATGAACATCTCACCTGCACTCGGCCCATTAGGTCCCTGTTTTACAGCTCCTGGACATTTACAGATTTTTCAATTTGTTCTACTACTTTTTTGTTTTTTTACCATATGGAGTTTAGAAATGTGAAATTCCCTTCAATGCAGTACTTATTGAAAGATATTGGAGGAAATGCTTGTAGGCAAAGATTCAGAGTACAAATACGGTCTGGTTTCATTGATGTAAGAGTGGGAGAATGGTGCCGGCACCTAATTTTTAAAATTTATAAAGTACTTGCAGGTTCACTTATCCATCAAATATATTGTATTTGTAAAGAAAACCCAATATTGCTGTGAGGTGTAAAGATTTTATTGTCACTCATTGCAAATGAGCCCATCTCCATTCTAGTCATTTGGAATATCCCACATGTGCCTGCAGTGAATTCTGAAACCTTGATGCACTTGATTACAAGAAGGCTTTCATCATTACTTGTAAATCCACTGAAAATTTCCCACAGTACTTCACGCTCCACAGTGGCTGCTTTGGATACTTCACATGGCTTAATATTTACCTTCCATTCACGTTTGACAGATTAGTTATGCAAGTAATGGCACAGCATTATACAAAAATAACTCAGTTTTTATCAGGGGCTGGAAAAAAAGCACTTTTTCTTTTTAATGACATTTTGTAGAAAGCAGTGCAGTGTAAATGCAGGCTGTGAGTTTGTGCTATGTGGGGCAGAAGGAAGAGCAATGGTGGCTCTGCCCGGGCACTATGCAGCACCAGGATCTTTGTGCACAACATTGTGCGCTCTCATTTCCCCACTGAACCAGAAATAAGTCTCCCATCCCTGTGCCATGCGCGGAAACCTGCAGCAAAAAAGTTCGTTTCAGAGATTTGTCCCACCGTAAAACACCTTTACAATGCAGTAGTAGCACACAGTGGGCACAGAGGTGTTCACAGAGGTGGCAACACCTGGCTGACATACTTTGAAGGTGTCTGTTTCAGTAGTCTTGATACAGGCACCAGCCCTGTCAGAGGTTGGATGGACTGCCTTGAAGGGCCAGTTAAAATTATACTTGGAAAAAGAAAGTGTTGATGCTTTGTGTTTCCTAAAATCTTTTCCAGAAATGGTGGATTCATCTCACCTACAACCCAGGAAGATTTCCTAATTGTCATTTTTCCCATATCTGTGTTAGTTAAATAGCGCTGTACTGAGCTTGCTGTAAGCTACAGTTTGAGCAGCGCGGTGAACATTGCAAGAGCCCTCTCTGAGCCCCGTGGTCAGCTGGTGGCAGCCTCTGGCGGTGTGGAGGTGACAAAGAAGGGCTGTGTTCACACCTCACAAGCCTCAGATTTTCCTGCCATCTCTGTTAGAAATTAGCATTTTTTCGTTTTGTGACCATTTTAATTATAGTTTCCCTCTTTCAGTTCTACTAAATATGAATGAAGCAGGTGAAGTGCAGCCCGGTTGGAGCACTGCGCTGTTTAGTGCTGGTTGCTATCTTTAGCAGAGAAGCTGGAATTCATTCTCATCTCATTTGCCGAGCGCTCTATCATTAAAGTGTCATTGAGAACTGACACCACTTAATTTTAGCAGCTTTCAATTCTCGTTTGCAGCAAGAATAGCTTTAAATGGAGAGGAGTGCAAATTACAGAGAGAGGGATATTTTTACACCACACTCAGCATTTTATCAAACAAAGCAGCCTCACGGGGAATAGGGGACAATACATTATAAAACCAAACTCTCCTCTGATGCTGGTAAATGGGTATTTAATCTTCCTATTGCAGGCATCCACTCTGATGAGCCTGTAATGAATATACTGCCTGGGACATTATCTGAGCTGTTATGTTTTCCTATTCCCCAAAATATCCTTTGGTTTTAATTTTGGGTGTGGCCAAAGAATAAGCTGGGGAGCTCAGCTGCGCCTGCAGACCACTGAGGAATCTGTACCTTGTTGCAGGCAAACCAGTTTGGGACATATTTTCCCTTCTCCTATTCATTGCATAATTGCTTTTTTCCTCCCAGTGCAGTCTGAACCTTTAGGGAGTTAAGAAAATCACTTACTTGGTATCAGTGGCAAATTTTAACCCATTCAGCTTGGCTTCCCTTTCTAATTGGATGTAAAATATCCTCTTGCACTGCACCTTCAGAAATTGCCTTTCTCTTGGAAATTTGGTGCTGATTACATGTTGGTTTTACCTCAGCCAGATGTTACCTTTTTTCAACAATTATAAATGTGAGGGTACAAGTTTCTAGCTCCCAAATGTAATAATTTTCTTGGAGCTAGGGCGCATTTGGGACAGGCAAGTGGATTACGACAGTTAATTTCAATGCAAGAAACACTGGTAAATACAATTTTTGGATGAACTATTAGAAGTGTTAGGTGAGGATAAAGAGGTATTTGAAAGCATATTTACAGTGTTACAAAACTTGCTGCTGGTGCTCCTAACAGTATCACCTTAAGTCAGGACATCTCTGTTAATGATTCGGCTGTAGAGAAGATTACAGGGTTCCTACGGGTCTGTAGGTGCTTTATAGTCTGAGGTAAGAAATGCAGACAGGGTAAGGACCTGCACGGAAATTGGGGTCCCTGACAACCCCGCCTCTAATCTGTGATGGTGCCATTCAATTGAATTGTAACTGCAATTAATCCAGTTTCAGTTAAACTTATTCTTACAAACACTGTTGATTTTATTCACATATTTTTTTTTCTGATGATCTCACTATGAGGAGAGTTAAGAGTAATTGGATGGCTTCGTTAGTG
Source organism: Penelope pileata (assembly GCA_013396635.1). Classification (NCBI taxonomy): domain Eukaryota; kingdom Metazoa; phylum Chordata; class Aves; order Galliformes; family Cracidae; genus Penelope; species Penelope pileata. The sequence goes on from WBMW01006171.1 coordinate 1,604,136, forward strand.
GGTAATTTGAGACCCTGCGAGGAGGGAAGGGCCCACTGAGCATCCCATGACCCAGCCAGTGCCAGAATAAAAGATGGGAGGGAAGCTGGCTGGTGAACAGGCTGCAGGGTAGCACACAGCTGAGTAATGAAGTGACTGCTTAAAGCAGGGGAAAGCCTGATGGGCCAGCCAGGGACTGATGTTTCATCGGCTTACTGTGCTTTGTCTTGATTACTTGATGGACCATGCTGGAAGAGAAGTGATAGAGGTGTTGAGGAGCCAAGTTCAAAGAGTTCTCTACTATCCACTGCTAAATGCTCATTACATTGACAGGGAAAAATACCTTAATTCTGGGTCACGTCTTCCTATGAAGCCAAAGTAAGACCATGACTCAAACTGTGATTTGAGTCTTCCGGTTTTCAGAAATATTTATTTCATTCAACACCACTTTCCCAAGGCTTTTGTTTGTTTGATTGTATTGTTTTTTTGTTTAAACAATTTGCAGTCATTTCAGACTTCAGCTGCTGTATTTTGCTCCTAGTATGAGTTATCTTCACCTAAAGTTTCATTGTTAGTCTTTTCTCTGGCATAATTCTGTGTCCCCCTGAGCTTGCATTTGACACTAGCTCAAACAGTATTGCTGCATCTCTGTTCTGTGGTCCCTTTAGAGTTTCATGTATCTCAGTGAAGTCCCTCGTAAGATCCTCTTTTCCAAACAATACAGACCTACTTTCTCTAACCTTTCTGAATATGTAAGACCCTTGAGTCCTTGTATCATTCTGGATGCCCTTAGCTTAACTCCTTCGATTTTTATGATACACTTCTTAATAAAAAACTAAGACCATACTCCAAAGTATGGCATCTTTTTTTTTTTTTTCCTTCAATACTGTCTCTGATCTGCTTCAGAGATTATTGTGTTTGCTAACTCTTTTTTTTTAATTCTTGAATTTTGCTCTGGTCTGTATTTTTTACAAAATGCAATCCTGTAAACAGCTGATTTTAGTCTTCATGATGATGGTACTTAAGAGTTCAACAGTGTACCTCTACTTCATATGCATTTCTCCTATTTTGTTATACTCTACATGAAATCATACTCAGGTCTCTACTCGATTATACAGGCTTGGTGTAGTGTGGGAGTCACAATTTCTTTGCAAAGTGTATGAGTTCATAAAATGATCATAAAATGTTGCCACTCCTGAGAGAGTGTTACTTGTGAACGCACCCAGAGGTGGAAGGAAGCTGGCCTGATATTGCTGAGATTGCTGTCAGCAGCAAAATCACCCAAACCTTGTGCATTCAGCCTCTGTTCCTGCTGTGACAGCACAAAACAGGATTGAAGAGACATTTGGCCATGGACAAGGTACAATTTCAAGCTACCTCAAACCACAGACAGAGTCATAACTTAGGCCATCAGAGCATATTTTACAGAGAAAGGAAGGCTGGCTTATAGCTATAAAATGTTAGTGCTTTTTAAAATAAAAATGTGTCAATGTGTTGGATGGATAAATGGGACTAAACTGGGAGATGAGCTTTGGTTTAAGACTCAAGTCTGAGTTTTAAATAGTTGCTGCCTATTAGTATTTTCCTCTCAATTGTTTGGAATACTATTGCTAACAATAACTCTGATTACAAGTTCCAAGAAAGATTATACAGAAAAAGAAAATTGAAATGTCTGAGATTCTTCATTGTCTTTGTAGAAGGAAGAGGTCAAATGTCAATGAGAGTGAGGCTTCCAGTATATTTCCCCAACTGTCAGTTTTTCAGTGTTACGTATTTTATTTAAAGTTTGATTCACTGTTTTCCTCGTATATTGAGTAATTTCTATCTGATGGCATTACAGCACAAAGTAGGAAATGAGAAATATATCAGAAGATGCTCAAATTTGACTGTTCATCAAAATCTAAATTGCAATACTTTTGAAATGTTTAAAACAACGGTTTCAAAGTATGGAAGTTAAAGGAATAAACAAAAAACTTTCTGTTTCTTCAGTCAAAGTAGACAGAAGTCTTTTGTCTTATCGTCCCTGGACTAAGAGAGCAATTTTTTTCATGATACTTGATTTACTCTGTTCTGAGGCGTTCTAATTTATCTTTGCATCTAGAAAGTAAAACAAGTGTAAAGCTACTGAAAAGTGTAGGATAGAGCCCACTTAAAGCTGTGTGAACTTCTTTACATAGTGAGCAAAGACTCAAGTATCAGTGGTCTGTCTTGACTATTACTTAGCAGGGCTTTTTCTGTTTGCAGAGGAGAGGAGCAATCAACCTTTATGTCTGCTTAGACCATGGTTTCCCTCTCCGCTGATAATGTTAACAAGAGTTCCAATTATTGTCAATCATCGTGGCATTTTCACTAACATGAATAACAACAGCGCTGACTCGTTTCTCATATGGTCACTAGTTT
>WBMW01006171.1:1611514-1793306 GCA_013396635.1 Penelope pileata
TTGGGATTACCAAGAGATTTTTCAAGTGAAAGCCTTCATAGTTGTTTTTCTGTGTTTCAACATCAAGATTTTCTATCCTCCATCCTTAAAGCCCCTAAGTTACTGTTTAACTGGCTCAGCTTGTGAGGACGTTTTTATGTTTGATTTGGCACTGAAGTTGGGGATTTTAATCACTGGCTCAGCTGCCCTCTTTATTAAAGAAATCAGCATCACTCCATGATTTTATCATGAAGTTGATTTTTTTTCACACCTGCACAGAACACCACTGCTGCCTCCTGATATTAGTGAAAATATTTAACTGTTCTCTTCTGTGCCTTGAAGACAGAGAGGGAGAGAGAAACAAAAATCTTACCTTTGAACAGATTCAAACATTGTCACATTTCAGTTTAAGTCCCATAGCTCTCCTCTGCTTTTAGAATGAGCATAGCCTTTAACTGATATTTAATTCTACTCAATGGTAAATGTTTGGAGTCTATCTAATCCATTTATTTGATGAAGAACCATTTATACTTATGCTACTACAAAGCCAGTGTAAATTTTAGTAAGGACAAAGTCACATCAAAATTTTAATTTTTACTTACTGAAGGAAAAACAGAGTTTTTCAGGGATATTGTTGCTTTCTATCAATGTGTTTCCAAACTGATTCACAAGACTAGATAGTTACCTTGTCTTGCTTTCCTTTACTCAAAGAAACAATGCACAGTAGAAGTGCATTGCTGCAATGATACCTTTGCATTACAGCACTCTTGGAATCTGAATCTCATGTGCTTACAGACATGTCAATCTCTGTCTGTATAGACACACACATATGTTTATATGAATACCATGTTCTTCTCTTGACTACATAAAACTGCATGAAGGTCAATCTTCAACCATTTAAACCTTATCAAAAACTGGTCAAATTTCTTCAAAATTCACACAAATTCATCAAAATATTATGCCTGCAAAAAATGAAGAAAAAATAAAGCAATATTTCACAATATTAGTATTTCACAAATATTAACCTACACATTACAAAATGGAATCTATGAATTTTGTACTTAAAACTCAGATTATTTTATAAACTTTGTCTAAAATTAACCTAATGTTTATTATTAATATTTTGGAAATACTTGCTTAGGAATATTTTTGTTTTCATTTATGTTTTTTTTTTTTTATCCTGCTACATTAAACATTATAAAAATATGGTCACAGTAATTATTTTATGGAAATGGAAAAAGTTCCAGTGTAATGCCATGTACCTATTCATAAACTGTTCCATAAGGTAGAAAATAATCATGTTAACAAACCTTGTGGATGCAAGCCTTGGATACAAATCTGCTACTTTATGACCTTACATCAATCACTGAACCTATCATGATTTTCAAATTTGGTTTAGAGCCAGAAATGGTATCGTCTCTATTTTTAAAATAATTTAATCAAACTGCTATAATGCCATATGCAGATGTTAGTATATTATTTTTCAAGTGACTTTTATGACAATGTAACTCTTCCAAAACATAATAAGATTCTGAAGAGATTTTTGTATTGGTTTTACTAAACTGGTTTAATTAACACTGTCAGTTTAAATAATACACTTCTGTCTATAAATCAGCCCTTGGTTTTCATGTTCATATTGTGGGAATAATAATACTTATTCAACTCTCTGATCCTTGGGTTGAACATGCTATTGAATAACCAAAACATTCTCCATGTTAGTATCTTGGTACTAACATGCAAGCTACCAGAAAAACGTACCCAGAAAGGCTTCAACCTATTATGATATAAACCTCAGACAAGGCAGTCAATGCAAAATAAGGTTGTCCTCAGAGACTATCAATGAAAATTTCACTGGAGAAAGAAGATCAAATCCTGTCTGTTATCTGAGAGTCTGGATGTAGACTAAACCCAAAAGCAAGGACTGGTATTTTATGGAGTAAGGCACAAGCAAAGATTTGGATGCTTTTCCCTGCCTTTGTACGGAGGATCAGAAATTGTCCATATGTGTGTATATATATGTGTATATATATATAACAGCAACAAATACATATTTTGGAAATTTAACTTTTGGAAATCTTAGCAAGAGAAAATGCTACTTCATGCTATATTGGAATGAGTGCTCTCCCACAGTTTTTTAAATGTAATTTCTCCTTAAGAATGAAGAGTTTCAGGCAAAAATAAAGGACAGAAAATTCCCATTGCTGTTATTGGAGATTCAGCATCTACCCCCAGCCAGCATTAGAAAAAGCCTTCATCAGTAACTTATATTCAATAAAATTAGCAGGAATTAAACTGAATTGCTCTGAAGTTCTACCTTATCTACACTGGTCAGTGTGCAAAAAGTCATATGTCTTCAATACCCCTTTTGAAAGTAATGAGCATTGGTCACATTCAGAAGGAGCCTAGACAATCTTAGTGGAGAATTGATTCATACCTGTCTTCAATTTCTCAGCAGGTACATTAGAAAGAGCTAAGGCTAGATCTAGGTATGTATTTGAGACCTAAATATCAACTGTGGCTGCATTTCAGACTTGGTTCATGACCTTCAGCAAGTCATTTAATCTGTCTGTTCTTCAGGTTCCTCAGCTGCAAAGTGGAAACAACTCTTACTTTCTGTTGCAATCTATGAAGAAAATACTGCATATGAGTTAAAAATATTCTTGCAAGTCAAAAAGAATGAATCTAAATTGAGTCCATTTGAGCCTCCTTCTTACTTTATTTCAAGCGCTATGCACCCACTGGAGTTACTTTGATGTTTACAGAGTTTTTCCTGATTTACCACATCATAAGCAAGTCAGAGTCATGCTCAGCTGAACATGTATTGACATAATTAACATGCTGCAAGAGAAGCAAGACTGGCAAAGCTCAGGCTCACTCGTACATAAAGATATGCACACTTTAGAAAAGTGAGAATAATGTACAAGAAAAAATTAAGTTTGATGATTTAACATCAGTCCAAATTAAATTAATTCCTGAGGAATATATTTTGGATAAAGATCAAATAAATCCCTTTAGACAGAAAGTTCGAAATAGGCCTTTGTTGAACATCATTAATGGTGCAGTTTCTCTCTGCATTGATTAAGCTCATTGGCTGTGAGCAAGAAGTTTGCCTAGCAAGTGATCTTTTTCTTTTTTTTTTTTTTTATTTCAAGCATGTCTTGTTTGAAAGGGATAATTGTGCCCAGCAGATCTTGTTTCTAACGCTTCTTATATATAGTGAAATACTGTAATTTAACAGCTTGCTGGGGGAACAAGAATTTGTTCCAGTTCCTGATTTAAATGTTTATGCTAATTGCTATTTATTGGCTCAGATGCAAATGATAGGTTGGCCAAAGTGAAATTTTATGACAAGCAAACTCCCCCCTTTTGTGCAAATTGAAAAAGTGAAACAAGAAGAGGATGAAATGAGCCGAAGATGGTCTTAATGGCTGCTTTTTAATGGGGAAGATAAAATTAAGACTGATTTACGTGGCCAACTCCCCTGTTTTCTCTTATCAGCTCATTTGGCAGGAAAAATGGAAAAGTAATTGTTCCTCTTTCAATGTGGGCCTCAAACCATTATTTATTGGCTGAAATTAATCGCTGTTTATCCTTCATTCACGTGGAAACCGCTCTATCAGCATTATGAACCCCAGCAACTCAACTAGTCCCTTGCAATTTAGCCAACAGCAAGTGCAGATCCTGATGAGCCGTGCCTTAATTTTCTGGGCTGTGGGAGTTAATGAAGACTCCTTTCTTAGGTGGACATATTTGTATTTCTACAACATTAATAACAAAGGCCCACACTTTCTCTTCTGCAGCATGTAAACTTTTTTTTAATAGAGAAAAAATAAGACTATTCATAAAGCTGGACAGGGATGAAAGAGAAGACAGAGTGAAGAGCGACATTTCCTTGTACAGAGAAGCTCCTTATTAGCTGAAGAATACAATAGGCAACTCTCTGACCTCTTCACACGTTGTCTTCTGCTATGGAGTGTGTAGTGCAATTGTAATGGTTTGCCACTGAATGGTGTTTACATTTATCCTTTTCTCCTTATGTTTTATTTTCATTGCATCCACCTTCCAGCCTGGTACACTCACTGTACCTGCTGCCCATGCATTTAATGTCAAATGGGAGCTATGCATCTGGGACAGACACAGCTGCACCTTATCTAATTCTGCCGAAGGGGACCAACTCGTGCTGGCAATATGCCCTCCAGGCAGAAGTCTTTTCCCACTTCTTTTCTGAGATGGTGCAAAGAATCACCCAGCTCTCCTTTTCACATAGCCAGGGGGAGAGTCAAATGCTTGCCTTGCTTTCCCTTTCCTTCCCCTTTATTTTTTTTTCCCAGCCACAGAATGCCCTTGGAAATGAGCTGTTTGATTTCAGTAGCAGTTGCTGGCTTGAAAATATCATCAATAAGCAGTTGCAGTTTACATTGTAATAGAGAGAAAAATGAATTGTTAAGCAGAGACCACAAGACGTGTCAAGTTGGTTCAGGCCTTAGGTGCACCTGGTGCACATTGCTGTGCCTGACAGTGGCCGGTGGAAAGAGTAAGTAAGAGGGTGTGAAGCAGTCTTGTTTGCTCCCTTGGACTAAGGGCCAGCTTGATTTCTAATTGTTCAAGACTGGTTTTACCCTGAAGCATGAAGTTTAAAAAGTTCGAGACCAGCAAAATCAGCAATAGATGAGAAATGTACTTCCGCTGAACATTGGTACTGAACATCACTATTCAGGAGTATATATATGCTTAAATACATCCATATTCAAAAACTGTTCTAATTCTGTAGATTTCCATGGTTCCAAAAGAATGTGTTAAAACTGAGTAGGTTTTACATGAAGCAATGTGCGCAACAATTTAGGCTTTAGTGATGTATTATATAACAATAAATATTTGTGTTGTCTTTCTTCATTAATGTTGTGAGGCAGATTACTGGGCCCACTCTCTCATACTTGACATGGGCCTGATCTAAAATTACATTGGAAGTCAATAGACATTTTTCCACTGATTTACATGTGTATTGGATCTCATCCAAGATTGGCACGCTACCATTTTAAGAAGGGCAGAGGTGGTGAATTTGCCTCAGATTTGTAAACCCATTAATGAATTTCCAGACCTGTCTTATGTTCAGCTCACTTCTTAGAGAGAGGGCAGGAATCTGCTACACACATGTGAGACTGATCTTGGTATCAAAAGCAATAAAAAATGTTTTAGTTAATGAGTGCATTAATTTGCAAATAAACATTCCTGCCTTCATCAATATATAACTAGAAACTTGAGGAGACTATAAGCATAGCATTCCAATAAAAAATAGGAAATATAAATATTCTTAAATTATGATTCGATGTAATGGACTAGGAAGAGATTCCCATGCTTTTGGATATGATCCAGCTAAAAATACTTGTGCACATATACTGCATAACCCCAGAAAGACTGCGAATATTAATCTTGCAACAGGTTACACATAACAGCAAAGGCACAGTATTTGGGCAAATTCTGATGTGGAGGAGAAATAGCATTTATGTGAATAAGCTGATAAGTCTATAGTACACCTCCTAGTCCTTGGCTTCATTACTTCCAGCTTGATGTTCACGGTCACACACACCAAGAGAAGAAAATAAACTGTTCACAAATGCAACTTTGGAAATGTTCCATTTGGGTGCTGTACTCTCACTGGCACATATGAGAAGGTTTTTACATTTTGTTGCTTATCTAAACTATGGCCTTGATCCTATTTCCAGCTAATTCAGTGGGAGTTCTGCCATAAACTTCAATAAAAGCAAGTTTAGACCCCAAAGCCATTGACTGTGGCAGTGTTACAGTTCACCTCTGCTTATTGGAACACACTTCTTTTTTCTAATTAAAGACAAGCCTGGGTCCTGGAGCTAAATTCTGATTATATTTTGGTCCAGATGTCTGAACCTGCTTGCCAAAGTGGGACTCATAATTCTGTACATAAATGCTTCATTGAAAGTCTGAATTTCAGAGATAATGACCACGCAGTAAAAGCCAGTACATACAATGTGTGTGCTGTGACGATGCTTTCAGGTGCAGGTTTGTGTGCTGTGAGAAAACTTGGAAATATATTTCTATACCTAGAACCCATCTCAACTTCAATTTTGAACCTAAGAACAATTTCTAAGTCACAAGATTATCATACTATAAAGTTGCATATTTCCAGAAGTAGATTCTTTCACAGCTACTACATCCCACTTGTCTTTATTAAAGAGGAGTAAGTCTATCTTCTTAGTTTTCAGAAACACTGCATGTTTGTTTTGTGCTATCAGGGAGTTCAACATGCATGGAGAATTTCAATGAAAAGGAAAACTGATTTTTCACTGTCCAATAGACTACTAAGTCCAGTTGTCAGTGCCAAGGTGAGTTCTTGACTGCTAATAATCACTCTTGCCATTGCAGGAATGTGTGTTTCTACTTTGTCTTCCAAAGTACTCTGGCTTTAAGATGAAACACATGGCAAACAACAGATCTGTTTAACTTTACTTTGACTTTGCTAGCTTTTCAGATATGTCATTAAATTCAACAAAGTTGAAGTTGGCTGAGAACTCAGAATTTTATCAGTGGTTAAGAGCTTTTTTTATATTATTTTTATGATTAAAATGTTAAAATGATATAAGATTGTTCCTATCCATTTAAGATTATTCTCATTAGTTTTCGTAAATGTTAGAGTCCACTTAAGTAATTTATGTGTGGACCTTTAATGCAGCTGTACCAATAATTGAATCGTCTTTGGCCTTGCTGACCATAGTGCTTTCCACCTAAATTTCGTAATTGATACTGAATACACTCTGATGTAACAGCTCGTGGGAGATTCAGGAGTCTTGAAGGGATCTGGAATTGGGTTTTATTTTATTTGTATTCTGCAAACGCACTAGGTACTTAGGGAACACAACAAGATAATTTGCAGGTAAAAATTCTGTGTGGAAGAGCTCCACAACAAAACATATTCTCAGTAGAAAAAGATATTTCTAGGGCAATGAAAGGTATTTTTTATGGAAAGCTACCTGGGGAAAGTAAAGCACTGTTACTGCTGTGCTTCCAGTGGTTGTCTCTTATCAGTGCTTTGGATAGGAGCTCTGCCTTTGATTGCTGAAATTTATATAGAATCTACCTGTGTGGATAACTCACTCATATCTATTTAACCTAAAATGTTAGTGCAATTCAGGATATATTATCATTTTTTGAAGAATTCTAAGATAACATATTCAGAGAAGCGTGTCATTTTCTAGCTCCAGAGCAACCAAACAAAACTTGTATGTGAATGAATGTAACCTCCTAACAGACGCTGTGATGCTTATGTGTCTATGACCTGTGAAATTCCTCAGGTTCTGCCTTACTTTCTCAGTGGATCTAAGTCCCAAGCAACATTTCTTTCTCCCTCGGGAGTCTGGGGACCTGTTGCTTTGTGTCTTGTACTGTCACTTAACCTGTGCAACACAAGCGCAAATCACTACAGGATCCATTTTGACATTTGCTTTGATCTAGCTCTATCTGTTTACACCACCAGAGATGATGGCTCTACATTCTATTGGCAGCCTTTTAATCTCACTTTCACTAGAGAAATATACAGTCCATGATAATAAAAAAAAAAATAGTACTTCAGATACATTTGATGATGAAATCATTTCATTTCAGTTCTCTGCTCTTCAAAACAAGTGTAATAATATTTTCCTCTCAGGAGTGTTGAGAAAGCATTGTCTTTCAGCTGAATGTTAGCTCATTTGAGAATAACAACCTGTCTTGTCTTTGCTGGGATTTTGTCAATAGTTTATTTCAAGCTAATGAACTCCAGTTGAACTCACCTTTTTCATTTAACGTGGCATGGCCCCTGGGGAGAGAGGAACTAATTACACTTTCACAATATTTCTATCTTTGTTTCTGATGGCAAAGGTACCTATCTGGGCTTACTGAAATATAGAGAGCCTCAGTGTAAAGCGTATCTTCTTTGTTTAAGAGAGAGGACACTGCTACACAAATCTGTCCATTGCAATGAGGAGGTTTAGTGATGGGAACTCTCTGGTTCTCTCTGAGCTCCAGTGAGAGTTGTGGTTAGCAACACCCAGCTGCTTTTGATGAACATTCCCTGTGGCTCTCCTTCCAGATAGGCATCAGCCTTCTGTCCAGCTTGCAGTACAGTTCATCTTTAGGAAATCAAAGAATTCTAGATCAGAAATTAAATCAGAGCTTCACGTTTGCCAGTGTTGTAATAGAAATGCAGAAATGAAGGGTACAAGTGAACGTTATGCACTTCTACAGGGGGACAAACCAGACTCCTGGATGGAGCCATTGGTCAATAGATTTTGTTTGACTTTTAGAAAAGGAGCTTTAGATACCTATGACGCCTCAGAGTGAAATTGGGATGCATTCTGATCCCAGGCCAGCAGACTCAGCAAAAAGCTATCTCACTGGGGGGCCACACAATGCTATACATTGAGTTTCTGGTCACATCTATTCCATCCCTGGCTGTAAAAAGATTTCAGTTTTTTCCACACATCTACATGCTTCATAACCCAAAGCACTAGAAGAGTTGTGGCAGACATTGTGATCTGGGCTACGGTGTTCAATTGAGTTAGACCTGATTTTAATTAGTTTCAATTAAGGGACAGTCTAGCCTCTGATTCTCAAGCATGAACACAGGCTACTGCTTTTCAGAAATAGAACAGGAGGCAGGACACAAACAGGAGTGATAACGTCAATGAGCCTGGGGAGTAAATTGTGGGTTGTTGGGTAAAAAAAAAAAGTGAAAACTCATCCAAAGAATGTATCCAGTCTCCTTTAAATCATAATAAAAAGAGACTGGACAAATTCTTTGGATAGGTTTAAATTTTTACCTAAAGACTAGGTAGGTAGGCTCCACTACCTACTCTCTCTCTCTCTTTTTTTTTATCTTAATTTATTTTGAACAAGGTACCTGATTTTTTCATGTAATCTTATTCTAATATGGTGTGAAACACTGGTAACTGATCTCTAAGCACTTGCACTGTACAGCTCACAAGTCTGTAGATCTCTGTCATAGCTCCGTCAGTAATCTTCCTTCCAGAACAAGGTCTTATTTCTCTCAGTCATCCCTGCTACAGAACACACAACTTGCTTTGTCCAGCCTTGCTTCCATTCTCTGTACATTTTTGAGCTCTGAGTCAATTTTTTAAGAAAATGGGAGTAAAAATTCATACAGTATGTAAAATGAATGAACAATAGTATCAGACTAGTAACATTAATTGCATTTGACAAAGGGTGGTAAATGCGCCCACAACTCAAAGATTATTAGTTCCCAAAAATCCAAAGTTATACTGTTACTCTTTTTTACCTTGACATATCCAGTGTGGATCTTCTGGATCTAGGGAAACCTCTTGTCAGCCTACATTTTTCATCATTAGGATTTGTATGTGAAAAATAAAAATCACAACAGAACTGATAGTTGTCAGTCCATCTTATCACTTCATCTTGACATGGCTTTTTATGCTAGTGAATAAAAGGTTTCAATGAATACGTTTTCTATTTTAAATCACGGAAAATATGTTTAGTTGCATAAAAAAATCTTTGACATTCTGTCAAAATATAATTTTATTCATTTATTTTATCACAGTGCATAATCTGATGTTCACACAGATACTAAAAGATTTAACTGAGATTATGAAAGAGCTGATTTCAGTTGAAGGATGAAAAGAGACAGGATGAAAAGTCTCAGTCCATATTCACGTCTTTTACAATCCATTTTACTCAGGTGTGTCACTCTAGCCACAGTCCAGCCAATTTTTCTAGTGAGAAAGTTCGCTACACAATGTTGGATGGGGAAATAGATATTACTTTTTTAATCAGCACTCTGGTCTCCTAAAATTTATGTGTCCTAAAATTTCTGAAATGTAAATTGGCTGCAAAATCTCAGTAGCTGTTTTAAATATTATGGGAATTACCTTTTCAGTTTTTGATTTTCATTTCTTACTCTGAATGACATGAGTGCCCAACAGACTTAAAAAAAAATTGACTTAAAAGATAATTCAGGTAAATGTGCTTGATAATTTCGGAGGCTTTCCTGTTTAGTGTGTGTTTCAGTGAGTGCGGTACAGGAAGGAATAAATAGATGTGAAAGATAAGTAACTACGTCATTCAATTCAATCACTAGAAATGAGTACTGAACTTCTGCACAGCAAATAGGCCAAATAATTGAAGGCCATCTTAAATCTAGCCATCAAGTAGAGAAAATCTTGTGCTTCCAAAAGACAAATTTGGCTAGATTCCTGTCAGGGTGAACCATTTCTCAGTTAGTCTTTCTTTTATCCAAACACACCATTACAAATGCAAATGTTCTGAAGCAGACATGCTAAGCTTAGTTCAAGTGTAAAATACCATGAAATATCATGATATTAAATATTTCAAAGACAGTCACAGGAAGGGGAAGACATTTATACCATAAATATATGTCAATTGTCACATTTTAGTGTCATCAAGTGACAAACAATTCTGTCCTTCTCTTGTCCCACTTCTATAACATAATATGCAGTATACAACTCAGGTGAGAGCTCTGGCAATGATATATCTCATACATGAAATATTTTAGAAAATCTAGCCTCTTCCTTTGCAGTATGCTTCATTGGAATCAAAACAGCCATATATAGGCCCTCCTTTAGGAAAGTATTTGTTTTCCACAATTTATCCCTTCTCATGACAGCAAAAGGAGCTTAAGGCTTCACTGGCTTCAGCAATACACAAAAATGTTAGTTTTCTAATATTGCAACACAAACATTCTTCTGAGATGTCCTGGAAACACTTCCAATGGGTCTGTACTCATTAGTCCTCTATTTTTTGTCAAAATTAACAGTCAAGGGGTCATGGTAACAAAGTTTTTTGTTGTGGTTATTTGCTTTCTAGATAAAGGCCAGGTTTGAGCTAGTTTGGACAAGTAAAATGTTTACTCCACTATCATTTTACAAAACAGCCAAGCTGAAACTTTATTTGAAGAAAAGTATTTGTTTTTGTGATAACTGAAAACAGCCTACAGAGGAACAGATTTATATGTAGGTTGCTCTGAAAGTAATTTCTATTTATTTCTATGGAAATGACAAGAACACAATCACACTATTTGATAGAGCAAATTCTCAGCTACAAAACGCTCTTTTTCAGCATAGTCACCAGCATTAGTTATGCATTTTTGCCAGTAAACAAGAGCCTGCATGCAGCAGTCACAAAAACCTGCATCAGTGGAGGTGATCTGCTATCACTGTCATCACTGCTGAAACACACTGCCTCTCTCTGCTAACACAAACACAAACATTCAGCAAGCATCAATGAACGTCAACGGGTACAATGTTTTCCACATGGAGGAATCCAGTTCCACACCTTTACTTCATCCACACTTCCATGTCAGACGCCATTAGGTCAGGCTGCTCCTCTGCTGCCATCTGTCACATGGAAACAAAATGTAACTGAGTATTGGTGGGAAGGTTCAACCTCTTCTGCCATCCCACCAGGATCCACCTCTGACACTGTGGGCCAACATAGGAGGCATTACTTTTGGAGCCTCTCTCATACCTCATATTCTGTGTCTTCTATCATTTTGCAATAATTATTTTTGCATTTAAAAGTGCTATTTTATCCTCATTTCATAGATTATAGTGATTTATCTTCAACCGATGTAATAGAAGTGATTATTTTGGCCAATAAAATCTAGCACATTTTCTGATCCTTTGGTTTCTCTTTGCACTTGTTCCTTTGTGTGTTAATTGGTATTCCTAGAACCCTGAGATTTTTCCAAATCTTTAACATTCTTACTGTATGCAATTAGGCCATAACCAATGTTTTGAAGATTTTATTCAGTTTGAAGAAAGTCTGCTGGCAGCTGGAATTCTTTGTGAGTAGTCCCAGCTGAAGCTGAACTGTAGCTAGGCATCTTTCTCTTAAATATGTTCACAAAATGAGTATAACCGTGTAGCATTGTGGCTGGATTGCTCTCAAAAAAGGTCTGAAATATGGTTCTTGCTTCAAACATCAGTTAAATATAATTACTTATATTTACTCATAAAATCTATATTCGTAACAGTTCTTATAGTTGATAAACGTATTCTTCAAAGGGGCTCTCACAACACCAATGTAAAAGATATTGAGAACATTGGCCTCTGTCCACCAAATCTCTATACTGTTACTACAAACAATCTTATGGAAGTCAACTTGATGTGGCACTCTGTGGTGTATCGGAGATGTTCTGTAAGTTTTGGAAAGCATACTTGTCTCAAATTTCATCACGCAAGATAATTTCTCTCAGGGAGGAGATGTCCTATAGAGATGACTTCAGAATTCCAGTCAGAATTTGTTCTCCTGCTTGCTCTTGTATCCCTTGTGCTCGGTAGGTACCACACCAAACAAGATGCTATCTTGCATAGTCTTGCTATCCCCCACAATTTATATTGAGACATGTAGGAATTTCTCAGGATTTTCTTCTGTTTCTAAAATCTCCATTTTATCTGAGAGTTAGGGTCAACCAAATCATTTACATTTTATATCATGAGGAGAAGTAACTTTAGCTGCCTCCAGGCTTAGGTGGTTGCTGCATGAGCGTTGCTTTTGGATCAAGATACTTTTCCTCTGCTACCCCCTTCCCTGACCTGCTCCTCATCATTTCATCATGCTGATGAAACATATTCAGGGGCCATGAAGTAAATGCAATTTGGGAAACTAGCGAGAATAAATTGCTTTTTTGTTTTTATTATTTTCTTTAATCAGGTAACTTTCCCAATCTGATATACAGTTGTTTTTTTTAATTATTGTTTAAAACAAGAACAAGCCAATTCCCTTAAATGTACAAAATCATATAGATCTGAGGACTTATTACTGCTGCACTTGTACCGTTTGCAAGCAATGAGTGCCAAAATGCAGTATAACTAGGCCCCTGCAATTTCCTGTCAGGTCCAAGTTTTCAGGTTATTATTAAATGTCATTGCTTTAAGCTTGCTGTGGGCAAAAGGTGCCGGGGTAAATTAAGTACAACAATCTCCTAGCTTCCCTTCCCTAGACATGTTCCTGAGTTGTTTCCTTCAACTTCCATGGGACTTGTAGGTGGTTAGAATATGGTCCCATCTAGCAAATCAATCTACAGTAGGCATCTGCCAAATATGTGGAAATATGCTCTAGATTTTGGCTGACATCTCTATCTCAGCATGACATACGCTAAAAATTTCTCCCTCTCCCAAAAAAAAATGTAGAAAAAAGTAGTGGAAAACCCTAATATTCGTTAAAATGTCAGTTGAATTAAATGAGAGTGGTGTGATTTGTACCCATGAGGGGAGAAAAAAAGCAGAGCAGGTATGTTAGAGGTGCAAAAAAATATTGAGTTTCACACATAGCATGTAGAAGTTGACAAGTCTGCTGGCAGCTGCCTGGTCACAGGGGGCTATGGGATCACAGGAAAATGCAGACCATGCATTGGTACTTAGAAATGTGAGAGAAACAGAGATAGAGCAGGGTAATGGATATATCTCTTGACTCGTTAAACCTCTAATTGTTTTGGGCTCAATTCTGGGCTCCTAGAACTGGAACATACCAAAGAGAGTTCATGGACTCCTTCCTTTCCATGGGTGGCTTTTTGCAAGACAATATCAATCCCTGTTTGGCAGCAAATTGGGAAGCAGCAGTGAAGAGGAAGCAAAGGCAGAGCCATTAAAGCATCCATCTGCCAGCTAGCCCAGCCAGTGAGAGCAGGTGCAAGCATCTCTGCTAGGGAGAGCTGCCCTTCTTCTTCTGGGCTGGGAAAAGCAGCCCCCTTCTGCTGGCCTTCTCCATAAAATCTATTTGCCATCACTTCCTTTATTTTCCTAATATCTGACAGGTGCTATCAATCTCTCCTTTCTGCTGACATGATGTATTAAAAATACAGATAAACATCTATTTTAGGTGTATTTGTGCATGTGGTTGTGACAATTGTACACATCTGCATGCACAGATCAGCATTTAACTTTTAAGGTCATTTTTCTTTACCATAACACTTTCCCATGAAGACTGATGTCAAGATTTCTTCTTTTCTGTCCATTATCTATCCCTTTGCTAAACTCTGATTGATCACCTGGCCTTTCCCTACAACCAAATAATGGCTTCATTGTAGTGATGAATCTGTATGCAGCATAAAGGCTATACATACTGGGAGCTGGTCAGACGAAAGACAAAATATAAGTGTAACTTTAAATGTGTAATCTCACATTTTTCA
This sequence comes from Penelope pileata, assembly GCA_013396635.1. Lineage (NCBI taxonomy): Eukaryota > Metazoa > Chordata > Aves > Galliformes > Cracidae > Penelope > Penelope pileata. The sequence goes on from WBMW01006171.1 coordinate 1,625,688, forward strand.
GTATTAGTGTAAAGCTTCAGCAACTGAATGAAAATAAGATTCTACAAAAATTGGAAAACAATCTTTACTGATAACAAGAGCGATGCATGGAGAACTAGACTGTTTGTTTGTTTCATGGAAAATAATTTACAATTCCAGGGAAAAAAAAAGAAAGTAAATATATTTCCACCAGAAACAGAAATACATTTTCATATCTTACTGCAGAACATTTTAAAGTTATATTATCAATAATTTCCAAGCAATGAAAGAAAACATACTATGGTTATTTTTGGTTTTGAACTATTCCAGTATATATCCTTCAAAAATTTTTACAGGTTTAATTGAAGCTCTATTTTCTCTGTAAAACCAGCTTTTATAGAAAATGTTCTGTCAATAACATCTTACAGTATCTCAAGTTTTTGAACTTGTCCAAATATTCAGCTTAATAGCTCATGATCACAGCTTAACTATCTTTCCAAATTCAAAATGATAGTTAGAGGTTTTACTGGTCAGTCACTAAACTCCAGTTCCCTTGGATCCTATCTGTATCTTTTTTTTTTTTTTTTTTAAGCTAGAGGTTTCTCCTTGCAATTCAAGGAATGATACTTTCCCCAACTGCCTTTGATGAATCTCTGAGGATGATGCTGTGTTTATTTCTTTAATCTGTTAAAATGCCTAAAATTTGCGATGAGTACTTAGGTGCTTATTTTATATGAATTGAAGTAAACTGTTACAATAATGCTTATAATTGTTGTGAACTCTGAACTGTGCTCATTGTACTGTCCCTCTATGCTTCATGCTGTGCTTGGCACAAGGAAAGGCTTAATTACTATCAGCAGATCTACTACGTGGGCAATTTGGAGGATGAAAGACCCCACCCCAGCACATCACTTGTGTGAGCTCTTACCTCTTTACACACACTCATGTTTAATTGACTTGGAGGTTTAAACATGATCTTTTCTGAATAGGGCTGTAATGAATCGAGCATGATTTCCTCAGTCTTGCTAAATGAAATGATCTGGGAATGAGGCTCTGCACAGACTTTCCAGGGGCTCATAAACCAGCCCTGAGGCTGTGGGATGCCCTTTCCATGGACAGGAAGCCTTGGTCCACACCTGTATCTCAGCCTGACCTAGGCAGCAATGAGGCTGCCGTGGAGCTGAAGCTGGGCTTTGCATCAGCCCATCTCACCTGGTAGGTGTGATTTTTGACCCTCAGAAAATGCAGAACCTAGATTTCAGGCTAAAATTGTTGGCTGGTTGTTGTGTAGGAAACCAGTATTCCTCCTACTCTTTTCAGTGCCAATTTTTTTGTAACTGTCTTAAGAGCAAAGGCTCAAAAAAGGCAATGTAAGGAAAGGTGCTCAGTGTGGGCATCCACCCAACCACACCTACCTTACGAGCCTGGCCACACCATTCCTACTTTGGCTAATGACTTCATACGTTAAAGGACCATGATATCACACAGAGGGTTTTAGCAGATTTGAATTGTGTCGAAATCTTTAGACTTATTCCACCTTAATGCTGAACACCAGAGAAGCTCCAGTTAATCTTCTTTAAGGCCCTATTCACTTAATGGAAACGCTTAGCTGCATAATTGCTTTGAGCCTATTGCTATTCCAAAAGGAAAATATAATAATCTAATGGTATTGTCTCTATAAGCGAATGAGAATTTCAGGAGTGGATGTTGGTGCCACCCATGTGATCCAGAGAGGTTAATGCAGTTAAAGTTATTTCACAGTCCATTAAGGAGCTTACGGTGACCCGTCGACCTTTGAGCCAACAACACGGAATCCATTATCATCACCACGGAGGAGCTGGGGCTCCGCCGGCTCGACAATGGGCCCGGGAAATCCCAAGTTAGTACTTAGTCTAAAAAAATGCACTTTTCTTTCTGCTTCTTGGGTATGGCTATTAATACACCCTCCCATAATTTGTAACATTAACATTGCTGAAGGTACAGAAAAGGACATTGAAATGAAGACATCAAAACTGCTGACTTGGTTCCGTGTATGATAATATTGGCTACATATTGAAATGGTGGATACAGAACAGGAGAGATCAAGATGAAGAAAGTCAAGGAACTGAGGGAAATTTAATGATAAATTACTGAAGGCTTTGAATCTAATTTAAGCAAATAATTACTTCACATTCCTTGCTGCCATGAGTTTATGTTTTTTTTTTTTATTTTATTATTATTATTATTTTCAGGTTTCTTCATACGATGTAGAAATTTGGGGAATAAAAAAGCCATTTGGAGTTTGCTGTATGCAGCATAGGCATGTTCCAGTTCTGCAAATGTACTTAATTTATATTCCTTTATCTAGAACATTCACTAATTTTTTACTATAACTATTTTGTGAAAATGTTGCTAATACTCTACAGGAGATTTATTCACAAGTATGTTTAATAATGTTAAAATGCATGCACATCTCATAGTGCAAAAAATACGATATCAGTCACACAAAAAAGGTGATTTATGGTGCCAGGAAATAAAAATTTGATTTTGAAAGCCTGAACTTCAGCAATAAAATGTCACAAATTTCACTATTAAAACTGATGAAAATGCAGTCCTCCACGTTGCTTAAAAGAATTAATAAGAATAATCAGATTGTATGTGTATACTCTTGCATCACTCTCCATAAAAATGATATTACATTCTAATATGGAAAAGACTGATCCCAAAGCTCCATAAACAGTAAATATTTTGCTGTCTTTAAATTTGAAAATGTGAATATCAGTAGTGTATTTGTTTTGCTTAGAGACAAAAAGAGAAAGACAAATCTTACTAAAATACTTACAGGTAAATAAGGATCACAACACTGGAAAGTTAGTGAGTGTCTTTGATACTCCAGGATCCATTTTAACTAATTAAAAAATAAGATTACCACAAGCATTATCTCTCAGTGTGTCTGCAGTAAGGTAGTAATGATGAAGAAAAGGTATGTATAATCATACAATTTTCAAGAATGCAGGGTACTAGTAGTTTTTCATAGCTGTCTGTCTGCACAAATATTTGGAAGCAGGGTTATGTCCTACTGATTATTCTAAAGAAAGAATAGTGTTGTTCTGATGATATTTTTTAATCACAGCACTTAATCTGAACTTCGAGTCTTTACTATGGAAATCTTTAAGAAGATATTCTGAGTATCTGTGGTACAAAACGTAATTAAAACTTGCTTGAATCCTAATTTGCTGTATCTTTAAAGGTATTATGAAAATAGTATATTGAGATAGGATTTTACAGCTGTGGTTATAAGAAATATAACAGAATATTTTGTAAGATTTCAGAACATTGTGCGTTCACACACTATAATTTCTTTTTCACTCCATCACTGAAAAACAAAATTAGCCAAATGACTCCATTAAATGATGGAGATAATGTCTCTCTGACTGTTTAGCAAACATGAAAGGAGGGGGCAAACATGTGCAACAAAGTTAGTAGGCTTTGCATCACTGCAAATGTTAAAATAGCTTTTTTTAAAAAGTATTGTTTTCCAGCACACCACAGAGACAGTGATCTCTTTTCAGAGATTGCTGTGGTCACTGTCATTAGCTAAATAATTCAGCAAGTAGTGAAGGGAGAATAACAATTTGAGTACTAAATGATAACTAGCCTTAAAAGATATTTTATAAGATACATGTTATTTTAGAAAACTGGTGAAGTCATCAGGTTTTTACGTGAGAAGAATACTATGCTGGCAATTTTCTTTCTATTTCAAGTCCTTATTTTTTATGATGAAGGGGTCATTTTGTTAATTCCTACCCTTATTCTTCACAGCAGTTTGCAGCTTAACCGAGCCCCAATCTCTCTCTCTCTTTCACACACACACAGAATCGCTCTCAAATACATTTACAGAGTAGCAATTATTGAGAAAGTAACCAGGGTAAATTTAGGTGGACACAATAATATAATACAAGTAATTAATCATGAGGTATAGGATTCGTTATGTCAACAAACTAGATGAAACCTCCTTGGGAGTGTGATATAAAACAGTATGTAAGAACGATTTCTTTAAAGTGACAGGCACCCATCATCAATCACAAAACTATCTGACAAAGCAACATAACCATAACACTGGAATATTTGGGACCAGGAAATGTAGACACCAGTACTGAAAAATAAGATACCTTTCCTAAAATTATTCTGAGACTGGTATTAATGAATGGTTTATCAGAACAATGGACATATTTTATTGCATCATTTAGGTGAAGGAATAACAGATATTTTAGATACAGTTTTTCCTGAGGACTCGATCCCCATAATCTTCAAGATAATCTTCAAGACTATAGGATCAAGTTCTCAAGAATAACTAAAATCTTTAAGATTATAGGGAAAAAATGTATACAAAAAAAAGAAAAAAAACTGAAAGCACTCCAAAAAACTCTTCATTTTAGAATAACAGCAGAAGAAAGAAATAACATTGAGGCATGCATAGGAAGTCCCATCACCAGACACTGGCAGCAAGCAGAAGCTGTTTTTTCTATTTGGTAATCATGTATATGACTACAAATCTCAGGCAAAAGTTAGCAATAACTCAATAGTGAAATAGTAACCTAACAGTGAAAATCTTTGGGCGTAAATGAAGCTCCAAAGTGAGTCTCAGCCTTCAGTAGCCAAAAATAAACTGGTTCTTGGCTGAAAGACATAAGTGCTATTGTGAAATTGATATCCCTCCTTGGCTTATTCCCAGACAATATGTTGCCTTTCTGGGGGCTGATCAATGTGATTGATGTGATGTGTGAAATCCAGGAGGGAGCTCCCCTTTAATCAAACCCACTGTCCTCCACTGATAGGCAGCTGTGGACTAACACATTCTTCCCACTCGCTCCCTCCGGCTCACCTTAGAGATTGTACAGTCAAATAGAAAAAGGACGAGAGGGGAAAGAAAACAAACTGCCAGACAGGACATGAGAGGGCAGCAACTGAGCAGTATATTCAGTCCTCAAAAAAGAGAAGGCTGAGTCTCCCCATGCAGCGCCTGGGCTGGCTCACAAATACAGCCCTCCTGCAAAGCTTCGGCCCTGGGCAGTGAGGAACCTGCCTCCCCCAGGACAGTCTCTATGCCCTCGTGCTGAAGCCCACTCAGAATCGCTCACCCCGTCCCATTGGTTTCAGTATCGATCGGATTTCATTACAATGCTTTGGGCTGGCACAGAGGTAAAATAATTAGGGCTACAAATACCTTAAAAGGTTCTTGGATGTTGCTTTACTCATTTAGACATGATGTAATTATCTGTGTCAAGAATTTTAAATAGTGACCCGTTCTAATTTTACATGTCACTGGCTTATGATCCTGTAGGTCTCTCTTTTGTTCATACAACAAAAGACACAATGTACATGTCCAACTGCTGTTGTTTTTATACTCCATGCAGGCCATCCTTTTCAGTCAGACAGCAATTAAATTGCTAATATTTCTCTAGCATGTGGAATGAATTAAATTGATCTAGCTTAAAAGATTAACATTACAGCGTGATCTTTATTATTAACAGGCTTACTCTCATCATTGAAAAGATTTCAGAGGTACAAATCTTGTTTGGTTAACTTTTACACAATTTGCTGTATTATTGTAATACTTCCATATCCTATCTTGATGCCCGATTGCCAGCTAATTGTGTCATAAGCAATCAGCTAAGAAAGTGCAGCCAGCCCTTAAATGCAACATGAATATGGTTTTAAAGGTGCAGTAGCCAGAGTAAATATAATTTGAATAATATTCATAATAGGTGGCTAAATTAAAGTCAGTCTATCAAAGTTTTAGATGTATCCTGACTTTGACCGTGTAAGCAACCTCACAGAATCTGTCACTAATCATAGACCATGCCTTAGTGTCTTATAAAACGAATTTACAGAGACAACTGGTTTTCTTCACTGACTTTAAGCATGGCACTTTGACACTGAAGAAGCAAAGGCTTTGTTTGATCCCTCTGTTCTACTGTTGTGACTGCTACCTAATGGTAGGTTTTATCTGATTGCCACTGCAGTCAGGAGTTGAAGGCCTGGAGAAGATCTCGGGAGTGTTAAACCCAAAGCACCACACTAGTTTAGGAAAATCCAGGAGCACAGAGGAAGGGATCCCTGCAAGAAGACCTGCCTTTCTCCTTTGGCATTATGAATATCAAAAATATATATTATTAGCATCAGCCAAGTCCTTTCCATGTTAGAGAGCAGACAAAAATCTTTGTTGTACAAAACTAAAGGCATGAGATTTCAATCACACTAGAGACCTAGAGACAACCATCTCTAGGATATCATACCAAAAATACATGGCCAGTTTGCCACGAAAGTTAACCCAAGCTAGAGCTTGTCTAAAATGCTATCATTTTTTGAAGACAGAAGGGAGGATTTGTATCTTCATTCAGGTTAAGAGTCAAGCATTGGAAATGTTTGTTCCTGTCAAAGGAAAGCTGCATAAATGTTGTCTCCAAATTATAATGTCTGGTGTGCAAGAAAATTTATTTTTACATCAGTGAACTACACTGTGTGAACACTTTTAATGGAACATAACACTACTATAATAAAAACATAACACAGGTAGCAAACATTTCAAATGTGACTCAGCTCACTAAAGCAAGCTACCAGTGAATGTATGTAGCTTGCTCTGAAAGTAATGCCTCCTATTTATTTCCATGGAAACTGTAACAGATACAAAGAGCACAATAACAGTATTTCATAGAGCAAATTTGTAATTACAAAACACTACTTTAAGCATAGCCACCACCATTAGCTATGCATTTCTGCCAGTGATGAACAAGAGCCTGCATGCTGCACTTGTAAAAATCTGCAACAGGGGAGGTGATTCGCTGTTTCACAGCTGCTATGATGGTGTTGTTGCTAGGAAAATGTTGCCTGTGCAGTCCAACTTTCACTGTGCTAATATCCACTGTTTGGTCTCCATCAATGTTCAGCAAGAGTCAAATGTCAATGGGTGCAGTTTTTTCGGCATGCAGGAATTCAATTCCATCCTTTTGTTTCACTCTGCACTTCCATGTCAGATGCCATTTGGTCAGACTGTCCCTCTGCTGCCATCTGTCACATGGCAAATAAATGGAATGAAATGTTGGTGGAAGGTTCAATCTCTACTGTCATACCACCAACATCTGCCTCTGATATTATGGGCCAACATAATAAAGTAGGAGGCATTACTATCAGAGCAGCCCTCATATATTGATAGAAACGCTCATAGTCAAGCTGGTACACATACATTGAGTACACCTTCAGAATGAATATCCTAATAAATACATTTTCATTGGAGTCACACTGAAAGATTTCACACTCTGATCTCAGCTGGGCCACTGCAGTGAGTTCTGCAGATAATGTCTAATGCACAAAGACTGAACAATGGGGAGACTGCCAAATTCTTATTTGTCCTTCACATGAAGACCATATTGACTGTTTCAAAAACTCTTTCTATGAGCCATTATTTTCAAATTGTTTCCCAACTTATACTGCAATTGAAAATTGGACAGCTCTTCAATTGCTCCTGCATTTCAATTGATTACCAATACAAGTTTTCAGAATTAAGAATATTGCTCTATTCTTTTCCACAGCATCATGTTGACTTTGTGTTGTGGTCATTTAAATATTGCTGTACAGTTTGCGTTGGACTCTGGTGTTAAGATAACAGAAGGGAGAATCAATTAGATGTATTATCTCTAAACTGTACAGTAAGTGATAAGACAACCCCTACACATAATGTAGTATTCATTTTCAAGGACTTGTGTAGTTGCATAGTTTTAGTAGTTTAAGCACCAGAGTGCACCAGAGCATTGTGTCATATACAACAATGGAAAAGATACTACTGAGTTAAATTGAAATGACCATATTGTAGAAAAAGTAAAGATGGTAAATGGAAGCCCTCACTCACTATATTCACAAGTAGCTTAAAAACATCTTGCTAAGTCTGACGTCTAAAGCCTAAGCTACAGCTCAGAGACAGAGTCTGAACTGGAGCAGTAGTGCAGCCTTCATCCAGACTCCTTGAGTTTTTCTGGCTTCCTCTTGTCCAGAAATCTATTTTTATTATTTAGCACTATGTCAGGTTTAAAGCTGCCCTAAATTTCCTTAACTCCCAGTAAACCCAGACTCTTACTGTAAGTAAAAATAACCAGATGTGGTAGAAATGCAGGTTAATGCTTTTGCATCCTTTTAATGAATTGTCTCATGCAGAATGAGTGCAGTGGATTGCTCCAAAGTCAACTGAAGTCAACTCATTTTTCAGTATCAGTGAACTTTGGTTCATAATTAACATGTTTGAATTCATTGCTGAAGAGCTGCAATAAAAAAATATAACATTCTAGCTTCACAACTGAAAAGTAGAAGCAGCACTGTTTCTTTCTCTAGTCAATTTAAGAGATTTTCCTCCACTCATTCCCATTGTAGATATTCAGTTTGAAGGGAAAGCATTGTGAGAAAGGTTATATATACAAAGGATAGAGATCTTGAACCACCCCCTACAAAATCAATTGAAAGTTTTCTATTGTTTTCAATAAGAGCAAGACTGGGCCCACAGTCCTTTTAATCTTTGTAATTCGTTGAATTAACTAAGTGTTCTGTTTTCTGTGACTTTGAAAAAAGAGAAGATGATACCTCTGAATAAGTTATTCAAAATCAACCTTGAAAGTATCTCCCTGACCAAAATACACTTATACCTCTGGCTTTTTTTTGAAGGAAGGTAAGGAATCAGTTTCCCAGTAAATCATTTCCCTGCCTACTAACTTCTCCTAATATGTTCCTTCTTCAATTTTTCCACCATGATAAAACCTCACACAAAATGTAAGGATATCTCCTTACTCTTCATGACTTCTGTGACATGTGTAGTTCAACCAATAGCCTACTGATTTGTGTGTTATTTGAACTGAATCTACCAACTGTGCATCCTTACACCTGAGACATCTGAAGGCTATGTACCCAACCTGTAATGCAAAGTTAAGGTTCCCCTTGGATGTAATAGACATACAGTTTACCCAGTGTTAGATTCTTCAGTGAGTGTTCGTCTGCTGCCTGTTCATGACACGTTGTCTAAACAATACTTAAGAAGTACTTTACCACTACAGTTGTGAATAATGAAAATTAGAAGAATGTGGCATCTTTCTGAAGTCATAGCATTTCTTTGGATAAGTATTTTATTTCACTTGACAACTCATTAATCTAGTTTCATATCCAGACTGGACAACTCTGCAAGAGTACCTTACTGCTGCAGAAAACGGTGCCAGAAATTTAGACACTGCTATATTTCCTCCACAGATGACATAATGCTTCAAGAGAATGACGTTATGCTGCTGAAGATGCCAGCTTGTGTGTGTGTATGGCAAATTCCTGGCAAGCTTTAACTCCTGAAGTTTCTAATATTCTCTGCAATGTCAGCCTTATCTGGGTAACTACAGTGCCTTTCTTTTAGTATGTAGTATATTATTATATTATCATGTTATTATATTATTAATAATATTCTTATTATTCTATTGCAGTCACCTTACTGTCTCTAATTTTCACTGCCTCTGCTTAATTTTTTCTGTGTTATAATCGGAGATTTAAAGTAATTAATGATTTGGCAATGCAGCAATTTCTGATTGCATACAATCCCATAGAGTTTCCCTTGACATTATTAGAATACACTGAACAGGCTTACTGAAATATTAAATGGAGGTGAATCTTTAGGGAAGCCCTGCAGTTCACAATCTAATCCATTCCCTATTTGAATCAAAAGGGAATCATCTACATTCTTTTGCACAGGTGGTGGATCGAGTCCTACATGCCTAGTCCTTTAGACATCAGCTTGTTAGACGCACCTTTACCAAAGTCCAAGATAGCCTGCATTCCTAACATAAACTCAAAAGTGCTACACTCTGACTGTTTCTCCAATATAGTGTAATCCTCTGAGAAACCTTGTAATGACAACGTTTCTTTGAAAAACTTTTGGATGAAAAGAAGGAGGAAGCCCTAGAGATTATTATGTAGGTAGGCTATCCAGTGTCTTCATTATCACAAAAAGATGATATCAACATAGGGCTTAAAACACACCGCTTAAAATATTTGAATACATTATAGAAAGGTAATGTTTCAAAACCCTACTGTTTTCACTGAAACAAACTAGGAAAATAAGAATAGAATTACTGAATAATTGATTTTAAAATTAATATTCTATTCTGAAAAAAATGAAAGTAGATTAGTATTGAATATTTTCATTGATAACAATTGAATTTTAAAAGATTTCTATAGTAATAGAACCTTGCAAACCACCATAATTTCAGAGCACACAATACTCATGAAAGTAATTTTCTTTTCAATATTTATTCATTCTCAAACCAGGCTGCAGTTTCAGAAGACAGGAGAACCATGTTACCTGGCATCCCTAACTTCTCCTCCAGTTGGACAGTGGATTCACTTCACACAGTCCAAACATGGAAGGAAGCGTCCTTGAAAGCATCAAGGCAGACGTCAGAAAAAAAGATCTCATCCGTCTTGATGAGTCACTCTACTTAACAGTATGTATGCTTGAGGCCCAAACGGGACAAACAGGCAGGTAAAAACACATAGATTTGTCTCACATCCAATCCCAAAGAGCTACTTTGGGAAAGAAAAGTCCACTCAAATTCATTCATCTGACACAAAGAAGCAGAGTGAAAGCCTGGTTTTGTAGCCATGTTCAGTCTATGGCTGTCCCAGGACCAGGGCTATTTAAACCCTTCCACCAGCTGTGGGTCAGCAGAGCCAGCTGCTCTCATTGAGTCTTGAGACTTCAGTTGTCTGTGTGACTTTGTTCACAGCTATTGTAAATGTAAAGAAAGCTTAAAATTCAAAGATCATCAGATTTAAAAGACTCTAGGATCGTATCATCTGAGCAGATATTTTTGAAAAGTCTAAACTTTGGATTTAGGAGCCTAGCATGGCAATGAGGTGGCAGATCAGACTGATATCCTTTATCAGTTTAGCATTTATGATCCTGTTGGCAGTGAGGGGTTGTATGGTGTCACTTTGCTGAATTCCTAGAGGTTACTTCTGGTGAGAAATCATGACTGAAAGTGGAAATATTATACATCACAAAAAGAAGTTAAAGGGAAACTCTTCAAATACTGTGCCTTAAAAATAAATCTCTCAAAAGGCTTTTAAACACTTTTTTTTTTCAATATTCGAAATGTTGTACCCTGATATTTTGTATTTCTGTTCTTATGCCTCTAGATTGTAAAAATCTAAATGGTAAAAAGTGTATTTGCAATAGTTGAAAGTCAGCTGGATTGAGTCAATTCTCTCAAGTGAATCCAGGTACACTGATTTACACCATAGTTGATCTGATTGGTCTCATAAGAGAGGCAGCAGCTCTAACAAAAGCCTCACTTCAAAAAGTGCACCTATTTATTGTTATCTTTAATATTTTGTGAAAACAATGAAGACTTGAAGGTAAGCAGCTTTAATGCACCTATTGATTTCCTTTATTTAAAATATTAATGAACTGACTAAAACAAGCTGGTTAAAAGAAATATCAGATTTAAACAACATGCATGATATTTTCTACATGATCCCAAGTGTTTATATATTAAAAAACAAATTAAAACTGATTAGTTGATAATGACTGCAGATGCTGACCTTTGGAAAGATTTATTAGTCCTGCAAACTGTGAACTGGGCTACCTGCTCATTCTGACCTTGATACAAGAACAGAAACAGCGAATGCTAGATTTAACCCTTGCTGATTCTAAAAATAAATTCCTGCTAAAAGAAACATCAACTGTGGTCAAACAGCAGAACTTCTAGGTTGTGAATATTAATGCAAGTTCAAATCTTTTTTTTTTAAATGAGGCTGTCCATGGAAATCAAATTAATGCCCTGATCTCCATGGTTCTTTACTAATAAATATATTTTAACCTTCTATAAAAGATTCCCAAAAGGGAACAGTTCTATTATACAATCTATATAATTGTATTTAATTTCCATTCAACATCAAAGAAAGCTGAATGTGGATCATGCAAAAAGACAACCACTGCCTTGCTTCAGTCTCACTCACTATCCATTCCAGGCAGCACAGATATTCCCATTGACTTTAATACGTGCATGCACGGATCTTAGATACAGAGAAAACTGTAATTTGAAAGCAGACGTTTATCAAGGTAAAAAGTCAATAAGACTTGTAAATATCTGAGAAAATGATTTAATTGCAATTTAGTTTTCAATAATGATGATAACTGGAACTGTTTTAGCTTACTTTTTATTTATTTATTGTAACTTGTTTTCAGGAGCCTGTTAACAACTCTTTTCAAGCTCACAATTCATGCCTATTGACTTTAATACTGCCCATTACTATACTGATAGATCCTGCTTTCAGCAGCTACTGTGTGCCTTACCGAATTAACACCTAAAGACCAGTGATATTCCTGTGCTTTTAAGGACAAAACAGTCAAGTCCGAGCTGCCTGGTAAATGGATTCAGATCAGCAGCAACTAGTTACACAAGTTAACCTTAGCTTGTGGGGGAAGGAATAAGTGAGAGAGAAGGAGACGGTTGTTTTTTGTTTCTTTTTCTTTTCTCTCTCTCTCTCTTTTTTTTTTTTCCAAACCACCCTGTGATCTACACCGCAATCTGTTTTGTCTGTTGTTTCTGACAGTATCACAGGGAACCTTGCTTGGTTAGATTGATTGGTACCTCCAACTTAGCCATTTCCTTGCAGAATGGCTGCCTGTTTTTGCCTAATGATGTTACATTTGTCCTGCAGATGATGTAGAGCATGCTGCAGAGGATGAACGGCTCTGCTCTGATCACTCCTTACTTGGCAAGTACTCACGCTTCACACCAACACTCCTCAGCACCATTAATATTATATATAGATACCCTTGTCACAGATTTACATTCGGTGATCCGAAATCAGGACAGGAAGGGTGAAGTGTGTGGGGGGTGCGCGGGTGAGGAGGTGATCTGATTTATTGTGAGGACTGTTGGTGAATAAAAAGGAAGTGATCAAAAATATATTAATGTCTCGACCTATATTCTCAGTGCTGATTTTTTCACCACTCAATCCCAAAATGTCTTTCCTCCTGCAACAGATTTCAAGAAGACTAAAAACATGATGGTTCTATGTCTAGATCCGTGTTTACTTGCAATAAAATCTTTGAAATCACAATTTTGTGCATCAGTGACAGCCGTCGAGGAGATTAATTAGTCGTGAAGTGAAGGCCAGGCTCTCAGTCTCTAAAATGATACATGCGTGATCTCTACATCCACAACTGGAGCCCCGATCACTGATGCTGTAAAACACAGTGAGCAGTTGCTGTGCTACCTCCTTTTAAGTACACGTTTACAGATCCTATGTACAAGACTTGCTTGGAAGTTCATCAGAGAAAAACTTTGTCTTACCCCTCACAACGGAAATATCAAGCCATTCACAAACATGTCATGAAGATGGTAAATCAAAGAACTCAAACTTAGAACAGCAGAAATAAGTTTTCGTACAATCTAGTGTCTTTTGTATACGTCTTATAATATTTAATTATTTAGCACAATAAATTTTTAATCTGATGTCTTCCTTTGTTCAGTGCATAGAGAAACTTGCTCTGGGGATGAGTCAGAATTCCAGAAGAATTTCAGCTTTTTTTTTTTTTTTTTTTTTTTTTGGGGAATTATACCACAGANTTTTTCAGAGGAATTAGACCACAGCAAGGATGGGGAATGAGGCAGAAGGTTTTCTGAGGCTTCTTAAGTGGATTTGCTAAGTCATCTACATTCCTGTACTGATTTCTCAGTGACTCCCTTGAGGTTTGGAGGTCAGGCTGCTAAATAGGGAAAAAACCACAATATTTTGAAGATCTGTGCCTTTCCTCTGCCTGAGTACAGTGGAGATAATAAAGTCACCTTAGTACCAGGATGACATATAGTAAAAGCGCTAAGTGTTGTTTTCTACATCTCTAAATATGAATGTTAAGACTATGTAAATAATCATCAGCTTAACTGGCAGAAAATCCTCCCTAAAAATAATAATTGTGAAACCTGAAAATTTTCAGTAGGTACTGAACAGAATGCTTATTTTATGACCTTTTTTTTTTTCTTTTTGTAAATAAATTTTAATTTTGTTTCTGGGTGATAGATTGTTTCAAAGTGAAATGAGAACAATTTCATATAGGAAGCACTGAAATAAAATGATGTGTTATGAAAGATCCGTTGCTCATTCAGAGAATATTGAAAAACATGAATTTGTCCATCTGCTTTAAAGACAGTTTTTTATTCACCTGTATTTTTTGGCTGTAACAACTGTCTGAAATTGTTACAAATTGTCAAAATATTTTTGACACCAAGAAGCTATGTTTTCCAGCACAGGAAAATGTTCTGACTGTTGCTGTGCTCCACCTGATGTTTCCTGAGCCATGGAAATATAACAGGAGGGATTATAAAAGCAGTCTGAATGGTTCTTGTTATATGGAAAGCTATGTGTGACTCTAGCACTACAAAGGAACTTGATCCCACAGTCAATGCAATACTGCAATGAAGTGCTAAAGGAAAAAAAAAAAAAAACACTATTATGAGTACTGCGCAGTGACCCAGTGAGTTAAGCTCACTCTCCTACTCACCTCAGATGGCTGGTCAGCAGTAAATCAATGATCTCTTAATACTTCTCAAAAGCATATTCAAATAAGTCATTTACAGTTCATTAAATACATACTCTTGGTACTTGGAACGTACAGCTTTGTAAGAATGGTTTGAGAAACCTGAACTAAAACGCAACCTGGGTTTGTTCTGCGTTCCTGTTCTGACAAAAGGGACTTCTGTCACTTTGTAACTTTTTTGAAATGATTTGGCTGGAGCATCACTGTACTTTTCCAGTTTTGGTTAATGGAACCATGACACTTAGCTAATGACCTTGATCATTTTGGTACTGTACCCTTTGATTTCTAGCTCAAAATATCTATCAGTATTTGTAAAATGAAATTTTTAGTTTGGAAAAATATGAAAAATAAAGAATATTTATACCTTAAACATGATTTTTTTGTGTTCATTCACATCTAGATTTATTGTCAATAGCCAACCACCATATCAAACATAAACTGATACCAGCTGATTATCATCAATGCAACTAGGCATGAGCTAACACGCCATCATGCCTCATTGCAATTATAAAGTTTTCTTATAAAATGCTTTAAAATTGCTTATGTTAATTTTGTTACAAGGCTAGCATGTACTGAGTAGGAAATTATGTTGTATTAATTTCAGCACTCACCACTCTTATTAGCCAATCATATCACTCTTCTTCTTCACATTTTATAATTACCATTAATTACCAATTTATAATAAGTTTATTCAGTTAATTCAGTGCCGTTCATGCCCTGAAGCATAAACCAATACTGGTATCATTTGAACCTGTGACTAATTAGAAAATTCTAGTACCATTAGGTAACTTGTTCTATAAATGATTTCATCCTTTCAGGTAACCCAAGACTTTTTTAAAAACTATGAACAGAAAATACAGACATTTCTGATTAGTTCCCTAGAAGGAACTTATTTGTCACATAAAGGTGTTTTAGGGTTTTGTACTGAAACAAAATTTTTATCAGCCATAAGAAATTAAAATAGAGTAAGTTAGTACAATCTAAGGTAACTGAAATTAAAAAATAAGAACCAAATACTTCCAGACTTTAAACTCAAAGAATTGCGAGAAATTACTTTTTCTGCTTACATAGCAGAAAAGCTTGAAGATTGAGACAGTTGAAGGTAAAATTTGGGTATAAGGCTTCCAGGCAACAATGAACATTTTTTACCAAATAATGGGATTAGATAACATCTTTGGTCAAATACTCTAAAGAATGATTTTGTAGTGAACAGAAAAGTTTTCCTTCTGATTATAATCTCTTAAAGAGATTCCTTAAGAATTTTTTCTAAGAGAATGCTGCAAGTTGATCTGGAATTTTGATTATGATGCAACTGCCCAACCTTATAAAGGAATATTAACACAGTAATGTTAATAAACACTAGCTTATTCAGTCAAAACGGTTGTTTGGCTCAAACACAGGTATAATGCATGTACAATATGCATGTTTTTCATATGGATTAATTAAACCATATCTAACTAGAGAAGTAAAAGTTGCAGTAGCATTTCTTTTTCACTTTTCAGGAATTTTAGTGAAATATCTTTTCCCTTTTATAAAAGGTATACGGGATTTTTTACTCTCAGTTTAGTTAATTCCTCCACCATTCCTCAGCAAGTCTACTTAAACATTGTACTTCTGCTAACGCTCTGGAATGCAAATAGTCCTCCTTCTGGTATTTCAGTAAAGGAAAGCAGGTTTGTCTTGCACCAGCCACACCTAGTCTCAAAGTCCCATTGTAGTAACCAAGCGTTAGCCAGGAGATGGCTGGTCATTCAGTCACTTTCACTGCACATTAAAAGAATGTGCACAGGGTTTTGGATATTCCACAAAAATATTCAAAAAGATGTTTTGGACATATTTACAGCTGACTGACTCTGTTAAAATTCTCAAAAATTACCAACATTTAGACTGGTAACTAGCAGAAATAAGTGACCGTCTGTCATGCAGATCAGTTAACACTCAGCCACCATAATTACTGTGATAGGAATCTTGAGTGCCTCATCTCATAACTCCATGCACATTCAGTTGAGAATCCATGATTTCTGAATTTCCACTGCAATCTTCCTGTGTCAGCATGATTTTTCTTACTCACCTGGTAATTAAATCCTTCATTTCAGAAAGGTACCCTTTTGGAATGAATTCCAGAGTGTCACCCTTTCAGCAAGATACTGAGGTAATGGTATTTTTCTAATGAACCAGGAAATAAGGAGCTGAATATGCTTGATCAAAATGCTGTTACGTTAGCAGAAGATTTGGAAGATCTTGGCTGATCATGCTGATCAAAAGTGATTGCAGATCCTTTGCAGTGGTATGAGAATGAGACAACCGCCTTCTTCTTTTCTACTTGTTTCTGCCCCAGTAACTTTCCATAATCATGTCTTGGAAATAAGGGGAGAAGAAAGGTGTTCAAGACTTCTTGAGAGCTGCACTTCAGACAATAAGCAGAAAAGCAAGATCCACCTACAAGATCTGCCTATGGATGGACTCGGCAGAGTAAGTACGAAGGGTGTAAGAGATTAAGTATGCAGGGTGATGAACCAATGTCAAAGGCCTGACTGACAGCCTTTATCTTTGGCATGTTCCACCCTGTGCAACTCGTGTGAAGAATTTGGAGAGCCTTTCCATAACAAATGAATATACCAATGCCCCTGATGGTTTTTGTACAGCCACATTTTTCTCTCCCACTCCAGCACATGTCCATTCATCTTTGACACAAACTTACTCTATTCTCTCTCTCTATGAACCCAGGATGCAAAGTGCTCTTTTCAGAAATACTCTGCCTACCTGGTGATTGGTCCCTTTTGATAGCCTTAAGAGGTTCACCTCAATTCTACTTGCATTGTCTTCTCATTGTTGTCCTAGTGCTCACATTTGCAGACAGGAAAACAGCTAGAGAAGTGCAGGAGGAGGACAGAAGGAAAATGCTGTCTTTTCAAATATCCTTATGAGGCACCCACACCTCTGCAGCTATACAGATACTTTTTCTTTCTTTCTTTTTCTTTTTTTTTTTCATCTCACTTCTCAAAGAAAAAAAAATCTACAACATGCATACCAACTTAAATTATTTTCAAAGAGTAAAGACAGAGTAATTCTCCAGGAATCTGACCCTAAGAAATTAACTGTTTCATCTATGACTTTTTCTTTCTCTCCTATGCAACCAGAGCTGCTAGCAACACATGAGTATTATCTTGGACCTCATCATCTTTAGGTGGTATCTAACTATGTTCATACCATGAATAGGATGCAATAAGCATAAATACACTTTAATAGCAGCTTTGCCGTTTGCAGAACTGTGCAGTGTTGGGCGTAAAAGGTGGTGAGAGAATGAGAACTTTGCTGGGATGGTGTTGAGGGGACTCAAGTAGCTGCAAACTCATATGCAGTGTGAATGAGCATGGGACTTGAGTCCTAAATTGAATCACAGAGTACAGAGCATACCTGTGATCTCTGAAGTCTAGTCTGATCCTCTCAGCCTTTCCCTCGTCTTCGATTCCTTTTTTCATAGTTCCAGTTGTGCAAGGATGATTACTGTCTATCTGTTCTTTGGATCACAGAAGCAGCCTTGCTGATAGGCACTACTAGTCATTTTAAGTCAAGTTTCTGTGACACTGGTAACATGTTTCAAAGAGAGTAGCAAGAAACCTTGAAGTGTGCAGTTACGGAATAACTGATACTTCACAGTGATGCTAACTCTGAACGAGGGTTAGATTTTATTTGATAAATATTCCTTATAAAATAAATGTTTCAATCTTGTTCTTCACATTGCTACAGCTTATGCAGAATGATTAAAAATTCTGATCTCACATGGGTGGTTGCAAATCACGGTTTTGATTAATCAGAAAATTGGTTTAATCATTTGTTGCTAGGAATAATAAATTAATGCAGATGACGTCCATACTGCTGTCTGCTGAACTATGAATCTGATACAACAGACATTTCTAAGAATTCAGAGGAACTACTTATGTGAGAAAGAATATTCAGCAATATGTTTGATCTATAAGTTTTCACTGTTCTGTTTGAAGTACTTGAGGTAGCTTGATGTTGTATCTGTCCAACATTTAATTTCTTTTTGTATTCACAGACGGTAAGCAAATATTAGGAACTAATGTAGCGAGGCATATTAATATTATTAGCTGGCATTTTGAATAATGGAGTCATGATAAAATGCTACATTGGAGATGTACTCTGGACAAAGATAATTAATAATCTACCAACTTTATTCCAATATATTATGACTTTTCTACTGAGATAATAACTCTGAAATCCATGGTTTAAGAATTGATAATAATATGTTGGATGTCATTGTGGCAGGCTAGACTGTCATTCCAGATACAAATATCAACAGAAATAGGATTTCTCTGATATGGTCACTTTTTAGAAATATAATTCTAGATTAAATGTGAATTATATGATTGCAAAGTGACCATAAATTACAGAATCATTACTTACCTTATGTCTAATAAGGCAGAAGACAGGCTGAAAAAAGAGAAAACGATACAGAAACACGCTTTATCACGAGGAAAGGCTTTCGGGGGCTGAAAACAATTTTTCAGGTGCTTTTAATGCTGGTGTTTGCTAACATCAGAAATCTTAACTTTGTGATCTGAATAGTGCCCTATTAGCAATGTTTTTTTCATAACAATAATACAAATACCATTGTTTTCTTTATTATTTAAAATCAATAGATTTTCACGCACACATGAATGCACTTTAAGACAGAAATAGATTTTTCAGTTTCACTCAGCACAGTTCTTTGTAGATGGACTTCATGTCTTCCATAAAAAGAATATATTGAAGAAAGGGAAATATAACATAGACAGCTTTTATCTAGATAAAAGTCAGCTGTCAATATGTGAGCACTGATCTCAGAAAACCGATACTAACTGTAGTTATATGTTGTGTACATTTATTTGGAGAGTTCTGTATTTTCTGAGATGGGTCAGTTCTGCAGAAAAAAAAATCAATAAGTAGAGCAAGAAATGAAACACAAAGTAGACCTGTTTTAGGCAGAATGTTTTTCCTCTTCATCACTGACATAAGCAGGCATTTTATGACCTGCACCTATCTGTCTGCTGCCGAATAAATTTCCTACATGCTGCATGAAGACTTTTGATTCAAGAAGAGCAAGGAGAGTATGGGATACCATGCCAGATCACTAATTATTGATAATCCTTCACAGATTTTTCATGTACTTTTACATGTACAAATGTAACATGAACAAGATGTAACAGAATATGATAATGATCTAAAGTAAAAACATTTGCATTTTCATATTTTGTAAACCTGAGGAGTAGTGAAACTCATGAATCCTCACTAGTAGTTTTGACACAAATTCTATCTGATATACCCATTGGAAAAATATTTTAAATGTGCTCTGTGCAGATGTAATACTCAGCTGAAGTCTTTCCCTGTAAAGAGGGGAAATTCACCACTACACTAATCCCTACAACTGCTAAATGAGTCTCTTCATTCTATTAGTTGTCTCCACATCTGAATAATGTGTTACTATATGAGCAGAATGTGGGCACAATTTATTATCTGATTTTTAATTAAGTGATAAACACAATTTAATTTCTATGGGAAATTCTGTCACAAGTTCTAGAAGTCCTTTGCAAATAACAATGAAGTAGAAAACTATTATTTGCACAGAAAAATGATATTCATAAAGGAGAATAGTCAAAGACAGGCTAAATGACTGTAAAAAAGTCTCCAACAGAATCAAGACTGGATGCTACAATGCTGGACATCAGTCATACTAGACTTTTTTCAGATAATGATATTAGTGCCCCTCAACTCCCCATCAAGAATTACTCTACTCTGGAAAATTTCTGGCAATTTGATTTTGCTCTGTTGCTTTGCAATGGCTCCCAGAACTTCAGCTTCTTTCTGCACTTCTTTCTGAAGGTTCGTGATATGGCTAAGGATTTTGGGCATCTTGAGTTCAGCAGCTATTTGTGTCTTTCAAAAGTCTTCCTGGTTTTCAAAATTGAGAAACAGCCAGTGCTGAAAGACTGTGTATTAACGTTGAATGCCAAAAGGATGGGATTTCACTGTCCGAATAAAATATTCTTCTTGTTCACATGAACTTATAATGAACCTTCATGTTGAAGATTATAGTAAAAAATGTAGCCTCTGTTTGGAAATGAGTACTATAAAATTTGACAGACCTGAAGAAATTCATTTCAGATTCTAGAGAATGGCAAAACATTACATGTTGTATAGTAAGCAGTAGAACAATGATTTCAATCTACTATTTGTGGAAATTGATATGTGGGATCTAAAGAGAGAGGTGAGACCAAATCCTAAGCACTGTGTCAAGAACTGAAACACAGGAGAATTTGTGAAAGCACAATCAAACCCTAAACAGCAAAATATTTTGATCTTCAATATCCTTCTATTAGAGAATGTTCATTTCCACGCACTGTTTAGTTTACAAGTATTGATGCACTGGATGAGTTTTAAGAAACAGCAGGGGATTTATGGCTTTCTGATTTGTTATCCAGGTCATGAATATAAGAATTTCATTCTAATGTCCTGGAGTCATATCATGCCATTGATTTTTTTAAGCAGATTTTACCATTGATTTAAACAGGGAGTTCTGCTTAAAAATCAATGGCACAATATAGCCCTGAGACATTAACACATTCAGATTATTGACAGAAAAGGAAAATAAAATCTTTTTCCAAAAGCTTCTTCTCTCAAATTATTCTTTCACCAAAGGTCCACAGATTCTACTGTAAATTCTTAGATTAAGCATAAATATTGTTGAATGTGGGATAACAATAAGATTTTTTTCTTTCCTAAAAAAAAAAAAATATGACTGGCATCCAATCTTTTAATCAAATAATTGACTAATCACTCACAGTAGTACAGCTTCACAATCAACTCTTCCAGCAAAACTCATCTTTCCTGACCCCCTCCTTGCCACTTTCTCTCTGCATTTCACTTCTGAAAATGTTTGGTAGAGCCCGTTAAGGAACACTTTAATTCAAAAGGGACTGGCTGATCAAGAAAAATTAAGCTCCTAATAACAGCAAAATCGAAAGAAATTTGGACAAAATGACTCTCCGCATCACAGATTTTGTTTACTAGTGGGTAATTAATTCTCCACATATGTTGGGAACATCTGTCGCAGTGACCTGCCATCGTATCTGTGAAATGACTGCTGTGCAGCTCCTCCGCAGGTCATTAGCAACGCTCTGAAAGGAATCTTCCTCTTTCTGCCCTCGATGGGCAGCACTCCCTGGGGTGTCCACATCCCAGGAGTTGCCCAGGTCTCTACCACCCCACTGCTCATCTGCCTCCAGTACCTACTGCTTCTCCTGAATGAATTGAGCAGTGCTCGAAGAAGATCTAGTGCTGATAGAAAAAAAAAATGTGCGAGTAATAAAAAATAAAAATAATAAAAAAAATAAAGGAAAGATGGATTTCATCTTCTGCTACATCAACCAGAATCTTGTCACACCTTTGTGGGTTAGACTTCTGGGTTAAGAAATCAACCTAATTTAACACTTTAGCAACTAAACTGTCTATTCTGCTTCTGCTTGTCCAAAGGGCTTTGATGAGTGAGAAGAGAAAGGGAGCTTTTTTCTCTTTCTGTGTAGAGCTTCTTTTTCTGTCTGTACAGGGACATCAAGAAAAAATAAGGATGTGCCAAAGGAAGTAAAGAGAGGCCAAGTTCCCAGGCTTCTTCTTCCATGTCTGCATTAAATTATTCTGTCCAAGGGATGAGCAGGTACAGGAAATCTTCACCAATTGGAGAAGAGTGATAACTATGAATGCACATCCAAATTGATTTTTATCGTAAGCAAAACAAAAACTGTAATAAATAAACACAAGCACAAAAGGAAAAGCCCGGTATCTGTACTTGAAAACTACATTTAGGTCATATATTGGCCAAGCACTGCTCACGTGCCAATGCATAATCACATGCTTCAGAGATTCAGACATTATTTTCAAGGTCATGCAGAGAATATTTTTCTGGTGAGACAAGTTCCCCTCCCTCCCCCCCATGCCCATAGGGACTAGAATAAGCTGAGGAGGGTGAACACCTGCAGCTCTTCCAAGACACCTGTGTTTACAATGAATGCCAGAGAGACAACAAATCTTCTTTCACAGGAAACAGGAAAAAAGATGCAGACATCAAAGAAAATTAATCTATCTGAGATATCATTATACAGAAAACAAAGCATTTATTGTAAGACTCATGCATCTCTCTCCCTAATATTTCATTACATGCAACAATCCCAGTTCCTGCCTTTATCAGATTTCCTTTGCTTTTTAAGTACTTTTTCTTACCTTTCCTAAATGTGTGTTATATCCTGACATCTAGGGTTAATGTCTGCCTATATGTAATATATATGTATATATATATTTTTTTCCAAATGACAACACTCTCACATTAAAATTCTGGGTGGATTTGAGCCAATGTAATCTGGTGCAATTCCATAGGCACCTGAGAAACAAACCTGATTTAGATCCACTGAGATTGTTGGACCTCTCTGTCTATTAAAAACAACAACAGAAAGATTTTCTTACTGCTGTTTCAGGTAACAATAGCAAGGAGAAATCCTATTAATAACATTTCTTCTCAAATTAAGGAAGAATTTCTATCATTGTACTCAAAAGAAAGTAAAAGGTACTTCTAGTTATATTTTTTCTTCTGTGATAAAGGCTGCTCCATGTGAAGGCTAAAAATAAACCATGAAGAAGTTATATTCTGTAAATCATAGTGTATATATATAACTTATATCTTACAAACAAATTGGTTGTAATCATTTTTCAAGACACACAATTCGTTCGTAGATGCAGAAATCGCTCCTTCAGTAGAATTGTAGCTAGAGCATAGGGCTGGGAACCAGGAGATGGGAACCACTCCTGACTCTGCTGAAAACTACCTGTGTGACCTTGGCAAACATCTTAGGACTCACAGGACTGATGACTGCTTAATGAGATAATCTGCTATGAAAAATGGGGGTAGAGGTATGAGGTAAGAACGTGTGTGTGTGCACAAAAAGAATAAGGAGTTTCTGAGGCCAATAGTTATTTAATCAGGCCACTGTTTTAACAAGTTTTTCTACATCTTATACATAAAGTCTGAAATTATGAAGACTGCAGCCCCACAATAGGGTGGGTGAGATGTTACTGACCTTTTTATACAAACAGGAAACTAAGGAACCAAAACGTTGGAGGCAAATACTCCAAAGCTCTGATTTATGAGTGTTTCTTGAATGTGATTATTTCTAAAATATTTTGGATATATATTTAGTAGAAACATATTATTACTTTCATGTTCTATGTTGCACACATTTTCTTTCCATATTGAACGACTGTACACATAATAGCCACCTATAACTACGCAGCTAGGTCTGCACAAGTAGACAACACTGACAGCAGTTTAAGGTCTCTGAGAAAACGCTATCAAAATTTTAGGAGAAAGTGCTTTTGTGTATGCTTTCAAAACTTAGAGACATTATCTTCCAAACATTTCTTCTGAAGCAGAGTGGAAAAACAAGAGCTTATAAGACTTTCTAAAGAAGGGTGGGTTTGGACACAGCAGGCTGAATATCATGTCTGTCATCTGCATTCTTACATGTGAAATTCTGATGGAGATTTAAAGCAAGCCAAAGACAGTGAGCTGGATTACGTACCTGAACAATGAATATGTGATTTATAAAATATTATAACGCTCTAAAAGCAATGTAACAATTCAGTTTTTTCTTATCCTTCACTATCAGGTAGACATTGAGTGTTTCATCTGAACTGATCTTCTGGATGGAATTTGAAAGCATTAATTGGAGAAGAGAAAAATCTTGACGAAAGTATAGCAAAGAAACAAAAAAAAGGAAAAAAAAAGAAAAATTAAAAAATAGGGACAACGGATGAACTGCATGACCAGTGCTGCCTTCTGGCGAGTGAAAGAACCAGGAGGAAGTTTTAAATGAAACAGTGTTTGAGGGACATCTTGATCTAGAATATAAGAAAAGAACATGCTGCCCGGGCAGCCCAGCCATGCTTTGGCAGTGAGAAAGTAAATGAAGTTAAATCACCAATTATTTATAGTAACAGAAACACAGAACCAATTTGCTGTTTGAAAATATGCAAGCTTGTTTCTTTGTTTAAAGAATTGAGGGTTGTTAGAAGGCAAATGCATTTTGTTACATTTCTAGCAAGAGTAAGAGTGCATCTGGAGAGGAATGGGAGGAACTCTGAGAAAAAGACCATTTATTGGCTGTGCAGGGCTTCTGACAAGTGATCTCAGAACCTGCATGCCCTGCAGGAGAGAACATTGAGACATATTTATGTGCATTTGCTTCAATTGCTATCTCACATGGTACCAGTCAGAGCTGTATCAAATATATTGTAGTTATAGCAACATGGTAAGATTCAGAATCACAAAAGGACAGAACCATGAGCTATACTCCCACTATATTTCCATTTAGGACTGTTTAGCAAATGCCTTATTGAAGATCTATTTCATTCTGGATCACAAAAGTAATGATAAGAGAGCGCTGCCTACCAGTATCCACACAAAAGGAATGATCTTGCCATGGGGAATTTTTGAGGATTAAGATATATAGGTAAGTCACATCCACATCTTTGAGTCCAATTCCAGAAATACAGGATAGGCCTTGATCCAATCCAAAATTTTTCACTGTTCCTTCTGCAGGCTGTAATCTCCAGCTCTCCCACGGGAGTAAAACCAGCAGCCAAATGTCTGCTGACAGCTTTGCATGTGCAAATCCATAGCAACTTCATTGAAATTGGTGGAATCAGTCTGGCTTGACACTGGTAAGAAGAGCTGGATTTGACTTATTAGCACAATAACACAGAAATTAGTTAGATTACACTAAGGATTTCTGTGATAAAAACATTTATTTTTCATTCAGCCAGTGCAAAGGTAATGGCATAATTCCCTTTAGGAATGTGTAGAAACAGTAGCCTATACACAAAGAAATAAAAACCTTAAAGAGAGTATGGTGTCAGGGAGAGTGATACTAATCCCCAGGACAGCTGTATATAATTAGCTGTCATCATTTACGTGGTTAGTTTCTTCATCACATACAAAATATACATGATTACAGTTCACTTACAAAGGATTCATTTCATATGTTCTTTATCTTATAAATACTTATGGCACTTAAGCCAGTTGCTATTGAGTTAAAATTTCTTAAAATTTCTTAAAAAGGCCGAAATTTCTTAAAAACTTCCAAGCTGCACTCTCTTGAGGATTGCACGGGAATCTGCTATGACTGCTCCATATTACAGTTACTAATCCTTCTAAAGCTCAATGTTTATTTATTTATAACTACATCAAATATTACAATCCTTACTCATTAAATTGTAACAGTTGAATTATTTACAAAAACCTTTAATTTGCCACTTCATGTATGGGTCAAAATTTCAATCCAGAAAGCTTCATTCAAGATAATTTAGCTATTTCAACTAAAATGTATAGTGAAAAAGAGTCTTTTGCATCTTAGAAATCATTAAAAAACTTGCCACTGAGAAGCCATACAAAAACTAGGATTTTCAAGGCTGTTCTTTTTGTCAGGAATGGGAATGTGGCCACATGTGAGAGAGCTATGAAGTTCTGCAAAATTCCTCTGTAATCCACAGAGATTTTGGCAGGTAAATTTTCTGAGAATTGGATTCCAGTAAATATGTCCTCAGGAATAAGATTTGGGGAAAAAAAGGAATAAAACATTTCCAGACATTAGAAGGGAACCAAATATTTCTGGACCTGACTACTTATTTGCTACCAAATGAACGTGGAATCCACTGGCTAATTGGATTTTTCATCTCCCTCTCTTATTATTGATTCAGAGTTGTTAACAATTATTGTTACCATGCACTTTGTAAGCAAAAGTAGTAAAAAACATCTGAATCATATACGCAAGCACTAAATAATTTTCACAATAATCAGGTCTTTCAGTTTTACTTACAATTTCAGTTTTCCTTAATAAATAAATAAAGTAGATATAGACAAGTGTTCAGTGATGTTTCAGCTCTGGAGGGGATGGATTGAATATGGCTGATACATGCAACAGCTGGTGTTTCCAACCCCATGCCACAGGATGTTGGCCAAAATAGAATAAAATCCCATAATCCTATATCCTGTCTTGAAAGGCTCTGGATCTTCCTTCTGCAGTGTGAGAAAGGGAACTGAGCATCATGGAGAACATGAGGTAGCATTTCCTAACTTTGGCTCTTCCTAATATCTTCTTCCAACAGAAGCAGCAAGAACAAACTGATGTACTGGCACAGCCTGCCTGTGCTGGGCACAAGCCTAAGGAGAATGCAGTTGCATTATGTACACTGACATTTTTAATGGCTAGGAACAAAATCAACAGAGGAAAAAGCTGAATTAAATACCTCTGTGAGGAAGGAGAAATGCAATAATTTTAGAAGTAATATTAATGAAAGTCCTTGGCTGTAGTGAGAAATTGTGTCCTTCTTGGATCATGTATTGCTGCATTAATGAACATGAATTTCAAAATATAAGTCTGTGGAATAGACTGACTTGAGAGTGATTGACTGAAGTCAAAAACTCAGTGGTAACATGGCATAAAGTGCTGATTCGTGGTTAGCTCGAATCCATTTTAGTGATACTCTAAAGGGCTAATATTGTCTTAGCAGAGGTTACACTGACTACTCTGCTCTCTCACTACCAGCAGAAGAGACACTGCACTTTACATCTAATAGTGTCTTACCACCTTTTTAAAACTCCTGAGCTACAAGGCTGACTTTCCTTCCTCAAAGCTTAGAAGTTGAGGTCAATCAAAAGTTGAGATCGCACCCAAAAGCGCAGCAGAGCTCTGAGGAAAGGGAAAGGTGGAACCTAAATAAAAAGGAATAAGAGAATAGGAGGGCACTTTTACCATGTCAAGACTTGATCTATAATTGATTTATGAAATATATATTTGTATATATTTTTTCAGCAAAATACTGGGATATGATCCAAAGTGCATTAAAATTGGTAGCTTAGAAGCAGCTGTCCTAGGAGGCCAGGGACAAAGTAGGCAAGAAAAAATCTTAGATGTGTTGATGACAGTAGATCTTCCTAGAAAAATATTCCCCAGTCATTTCCACACAAAAGGAGAAGAAATTAGTCCAAAATACGCCAGTTGTCTCTGGCTCAGCTTATGGTGGGTTGATGCCTCCAGGAAATGATCAAAGCTTCCAACATACAATGCAAAAGAAATGGTGTAGAATATATAACGGGCACTTCTTTTAAAGGAATTAACAAATATAAAAACCCTTCCTGTACTCATGCAGGAGAATAGGACTCCAGTCTGCTTGTTTACCCCAGAATTTGATGCTAGCCTGAGGGCAATATTCAAATTCCACCCACTGTCTTTTCTACCCTTAATGTCCTTCACATTTCTCAGATCACTTTCAGCTTTGCCCTACATGGTGAATATTGGTGCACTTTCTGTAGATATCTGTATGTGAGCTACACAGTACAACTGCTCTTAATTGTGATAAGTGTTACTGGTGCGTATAGTTAGATTTTCTTAGCTGTGCTCATTTCTGTATTGAACTGATCTTCAAGTGCTGGTAACTGTGGTCTATGGACAGGAACTGAGCAACACTGATTTAACTAAGCTGACTATCTGCACTTTGGTATGTTGAACACTCCCAACATATCTGAAGGCAGGAGCCTGCCTGAGTGAAGATGGGAAAATCAAGATACTAAAATTGTGAGTTAATAGTTTTAAATCCATGTAGCCCCTTAAAGAATGCAATTTACATGGCACTTCAATAATGTATTTAAATTACTGAGTGACATGGCTAAGGAGACTTGCATGTACCACACCTTCCTATACACTGCATATGCAAGAATGCATTTAAAAATTTGTGAAGTCTAAACAGATGCTGTTACCATGACAAATCACTTTTTAATCAGTCATAATTTTGCACTAAGTGCTGTATAAGTGGCCTTTGTTTCACTACTTAAACCTTCAATAGCTAACTGTGGAAGTCACAGACTAGCGCCTGTCATTAAAAGCAATGGAAAAAAATCAATACCATTTTTAATTAAAGATGCCCAATGACTTGAGCTTTTAAGGAAGGAATTCTCCTTACCAGTACATCTTGCCTTCAAGCAGTTCAGAAGTTAACACACAAGCAAATGGAGGTATTTGCAACGTGCATCTGAAAATGAGAAGAGGGTACGAGGAGAATTCAGGGGAAGTATTTTCTATTTGGTTGGTGATATTAGGGAAGGGACAAAGTATGTGAGTACTGATGTCTGTGGAAACTCTAAAGCATGCTTTTCATTATACTTTAAAAAATACAGAAGAATATAAAAGAAGATATTCCTGTATTCCTGAATTTGTAATATAGATTTTTCTGGAAGCACTTGTGAATAAAAAGCTTAAAGAAAACTTTTTACTGTTGTCATTATTATTGAAGTATTTGTGTTACTGATTGCCTCAATCAACTTGTCTTTCTTTAGTCTCTTTGTACCTCTGAGTGCTCAGTTTTTTTTTTTCTTGAAGGGTTTTAACTGATACCTTCTGTTTCTCTGTCATCCGTAAATGTGTTTGTTGAAGAATTAGATGTATGTTCCACTCATGATGATAAAACCTTCGTTAGTGTATCTTTAAGAGCAGCACTGCTGCAACAGTAGCTGAACTCTAATTTCCCAATAGAAGAGAAATTTGACTGAAATAAATGTAAGATCTGGACCAAAGTGAAGGTCTTTCTGGTGCTTTCTGGATGGGTGTAATTCCTGAGTGGTTTTGTTGGTGGCATTTTTGTTTTTGTTTTTTTTTTGAAATTAGAATTTCTGGACAACTAGGCTAAATTGTGTCTAAAGGCATGTAACATGAGGCAAAATAGTATGGTGTATGTTTGTTTGTGTTACCAAGTTTTCAAGTAATTTTGTAGCAAACATGAGCCTGAACTGACCTATAAAATCATATATTACTTCTGTATTTTGCAAAGATTTACAGTCTTGGGAAGTATAAAAGATAAAGATTATGATCTGTTTTTTTTCATGTAAATAATAATTCTAGGTTTTAATATATTGTAATTTTCCTTCTTAGACTATGAATCACAACCTGAAGTAAGAAAAAAATTTGTCTTTGTAGGAGTAATCCACCTGAATTTGCCATTTGATTAAATATTGAAGAAATAATGATAGACTTCAGGAGTCTTGTAACACTTTCAGGAAAAGTATGATGGTATCAGTAAACTGATCCTGTGAGCATTACATGGTTAGAAGTTGTTTTCATAAGCAATGCTGAGTTTATAACCTGAAATTTATATTCCACTTAATATTTCTGATTTATCTGCCTATGCATCAACTTTTATTTTTTCCTTTTAATTTTCCTTTCTGTGGCACGTAAAGAGTAACCTCTTTGCTATAGCAGTAAAATACCACGTAGCATTTGTTTTTCTTGCTTAAAATGTGGGGTTTCCACTGGGAGTAGTGAAGAAGACAATGGCTGTGGAAGAAAAAGCAGTCCTGGCTGCGTGTAAGAAATGTTTGTAATGTTAGCAAATGTAAAAATGCCACAGTGACAATGCTTTGGGGTTCAATAATGCATCCTGTGCTCTTGGACACAGGCAGAATGGCTTACTCATGCTGCCCAAGCTGCCCAAGCTCAAGGAACTTCTTACTCTGCTTTGGTCTGTATCAGTCCTTCCCACTTTCTCCCTGACAGAGATTCAGATGTTTGTAATTTGGTTGTCGTATATACCAAGCCACATGCACTTGTGTTTCTTGCTCATGTAAGCATGGCTGAATAGGAGTACTCAGCTGAGCTGCTTCTCCCAGGTCCAAAACTGAGAAATGTCTGGGAAGAACTGCCTGAGGAAGAGGCAATGGTGAGTGAGGCAGTAGAGCTCTGCAGTCTAGTGGTTAGAGTGCCTTCTACCTCTTGACTTTTAGGGCGCCTAATTGCATAACCTTGGACAAGTTGCTTTGTTCCTATGTGTATGGATCGGACTCTAGATTGGCCTTTTAAGCTATATGTGTTCATCAGAAGTGCCATATAAGTTTAAATAAAAAGATTTTCTGTCCTTCCATGTGTCTAGTATCTATTGTGGGTCTGTGTCCTCCATCAGTGTGCTTTTCCTATTCCTGTCTCAGACAATAAGTAGCAGTATTTCTGGGGAGCTTTTGCCTTTTGATCTCCTCTCTGATCTAATGCAATTGTCCACTGGCAGAAGCGCTGTGAGGTGCAGAATAAAGTAATGAAGCTAATCTGATTTCCACCCCCAACCCCAGTATCTACATGCCCTTATTATATTAGATTCCTAATGAGATTCTCTGTCTGCACTCCAGAAACAAGGCTGAAAATGTATGTATATGTGAGGAGAGGGGGATATTGGGAAGGTTGCCTCTATTTACATCCCATCTTTAATGGATAAAATCTGCTCGTCCTTGAGTTGCAAAGTATCTACCTCCAAAAGATTTCTTGAGAGAGAAGCTATTGAAATTGCCAAGAAAAAATACATGCATTTAACTCTGATGTATCTTTGGTGTGATAGTGACAAACACAGAAGGAACAGGGAAAAAATTTCTCACGAAGGTGTTGTGCCTTCCTGCCTGATAAAGTATGAAGATATCCTGCAGTGGGTGGAGAGTGTTGGAGGGATGTGCCTGAGTCACACTTGCCAGTAGAAACACGGGATAAATTAATTTTGTTTTGTTAAGCAGCAGGCTTATGTTACTTTCCTTGTCAATATGGAGCCTGCACACTTCTAAAGGTCCCCAGATAGGTCAGTGAGGCTTTGCTTGCCATAGTGCAGCTCTATGGAAAATCTATGTAAACAAGGGAGGCCTGAATCCAATTTGATACTTGAAGGACCAAAACTTGGTCACTTCAAAACTAAGTTTGTCATTTGGTCCAAAGACAGAATTATTTTGTTGCAAATAACCCTCACGAGGGATTGGTGTTTATGGATAAAATGCCTTTAAAAGAAGTTTAACAGCCTCAGCTGGGTCTTTCATGGACAAAGGTCCATATCACAGAAGCACTATACATAATTCACCACAAGAGAGCCCCAGAACTAAACAAGAAAGCTAAATTGCCTGTCACTTTCAGAAAAAGTGTTCCCTTTGGGTCAAGGTTGAAATCATTGGTAAACCGATGTGAAGAAGATCACATTGGTCTCTGTATGGATTCCCTCCCTGTGTAAAGACTGCGGCGAAAATAGAGAGGCAGAATGAATACTTACTAAAATTTCCATGTTATTCACAGTTCTGATTCACAAACTAGTGCATCTCTCCCCGATCAAAGTTTGAAGGAGATGTGTGGCTGCAGAGGGGACAGTATCAATATTTTTAGAGCAGCATTGATTTGCTTCTAAAGCAAAACAAGGCTTCTTGCAGAACATGTATTCCATTCACAAGAGTGTCCTGTCAGAGGTGTGAGGCATTACAGCTTAGTCTGAATACAAAAAACACCTCATTATTACCCCAGATAGAAAATGCTGCTGGTTACAGGCAGCGTGTATGACTTCAGGAGTACAGTTCATGAGAAGCAGATGCCATCTGGCTGTCATTAAGAAGCTGATTGTGGCTTTCTGTGATTGACTGGTGATTGATTGACAGGTGGTTGAGAGGAAAGGGATACTGCATGTCAGACAGGCGCGAAAGCCTTTTGTTTCAGTCCTGTAAATTTTGTGGTCTGTCTAGCTACCATGGGGGCAATTTTTCTTTTAGTCCCATTGGCACTGCAGCCTCCATTTCAAATAGGCCTGAAATCTGAGAGAAGGGCGGGTGAGTGTGGAAAGCGTTTGACCAAACAGACTCATACAAAACTTTGCAGCTTAATTCTATGACAAAGTGTCATTTAAAAAAGATATTTTGTTCTGTCTTCACTTTCTATGCCCACGTTTCCTACGGCTGTAGGAATAAATTCTTTTCCGCCACATTTTGTTTATAACAACTTTAAACATTATAGTTTAATATATGCAGTTTAATAACATATTTTCTAAATGTATTTAATTAAATAAGCAGAAACTTAATTGATATTCAAATACACTTAAGTTAGTCTTATAAGAGTCCAAATTGCTACACTTCAACAAAATATTTGAGAATGAAGTCTTTCTGTCACCCTGAATATTTGAAGTGACTTAGCCTTGAATTGTGCTGCCTTTAAATAGGCATGGAGTAAACTGGAGCACAGAACTGCAGACATGTGGCAAAGACTTTATGCAGAGCCGGATCATGTGCACTCAGTGTGTGCCCAGATTAGGCCCTACCAAGTCTGCTTGAGTACGGTTAGTACGTGGGACGCTCTGAAAGCAACGTCTCCTCTTTGTTTCCAGGGAAACTACAACAGATACAAAGAGCACAATATAATGCTATTTGATAGAGCAAATTCTCAGCTAAAAAACAGTATTTGTCAATATTGTCACCACCATTATCTAAGCATTTTCACCAGTGATGAACTAGAGCCTGCATGCTGTGCTTGTAGAATTCTGCACCAGCAGAGGTGTCCACTGTCACTCTCGCCACTGCTAACACACACCACTCACTGTCTCACTGTGCTCACATCCACTGTTTGTTTTCCACAAACGTACAGCAAACATCAATTAATGTCAGCAGGTGCCATTTTTTCCTCATGGAGGAATTCAATCCCACACCTTTTCTTCCTACATGTTTTCACGTCAGACACCATTTTGACAGCCTGCCCCTCTGCTGCCACCTGTCGCATGGCAACAAAATGTAATGGAACACTGTTGGGAAGGTTCAACCTCTACTGCCATATCACCAACATTCACCTCTGATGTTGTGGGCCAACATAATAAAATAGGAGACACTACTTTTGGAGCAGCCATCATAAATTTAGCTGAAGTCTCTCCTTGGGCAAAACCTTTTTTCATTTCAGCACTAGCACTGTTTCCTCTAAATAAAGAATTAAAATACAATCTCAGCAAGTATATTAGACCAGAAAAGCTGGTAAGCAGTCCCTGTTGATATTAAAGGGGATTTCTGCTTAAAACTTTGCAGGGTGAGTATCCAATGTGAGCCTGGTTGGGGCTATTATATGGCCTGTAGCAACCTAGTTTCTTTGTTCACAATATTTCACCTTTGTAATATATCATTTGGGTTTGAAGAAACATTTGTATAAAGCTAAATGTTTATTCAAATGCTTAGAAATCATTGTAGCCCAAAATGATAATTAAAATACAATGTTTTGCAGGTGTAAAAACTTCTAAAATATAATGTATAATACCTTTATATACACAGTAAGCAGCAGACTACATGCTTAGAACATAACTGAATCCACTTAAACAAGTTTTAATAGTTCCCATGGTTACTATATGACATACAAGAATCACCTAAGTTGACAAAAAAAAAATGAATTAATATTTGGATGCCTTCATTTCTAAATGCCTATTATTTTTCTGATCTATTAAGTGGAATGAAATATTTCACAGGAAAGTAAAAGGCAAGATTCTAATTTGACTAGAACGAAGCAAACAAGTTCCATTTTTTTTAACAGTATTTTTTATGTTGGTGTACTAATGAGAAAGGAGCTCTAATGCACAGTGCAATCCCTTTCCTCCAAGTCAAAGCTTGTACTCTAGCATGGCAAGCCTTCGTAGTGTGTTCTTACAAGAAGAAAAAGTGAAATAGCTAGGATTTTCCAAATTATCACATGCAGTTCAGTATTTTACTCCAGGAGCTGACAAGACTACTGCTGCTTTAAGGAAAGATGGTCTCCAAACGGTTTATGAAGTGATAGATCATATATAAATAGGTTGTTTGCTCTCAGTACAGATGCCATCATTACTAACTACTTTCAGGCTCTTTGAGAGCTAAATAATTTCGTAATGCATCATTGAACATTTAGTTGCTTCGATAGCAGATGGTTTCAGGGGTCCATCTGCTCACAGCGATGTTTTCAACAAGCCCCCTTCACCTTCACCAAAAGGTTCAGAAGCATTAGAATATTCATTCCTCACCACAGGTGCCTTTCCTGGAGCCTCCCCATACACAGGCAGAGTGGGTCGCACACTTAGAAAGACAGAGATAGCTTCAGAAACGTGTGACTTAATCTGTTATGTATAGGTTCCTTCTGTCAGCACATGAAGAGAGCAGCAATATTAGGAAATACAAAGCATCAGGTTACCTGGAACACAGCTTTCATTTGTCAGGGGTAGATTTTTAATGGGCTTTCATCTAAACATAAAGAGTTGAATAAATTTTAATAGTATTAATAATTTTATCTTTGTACACAGAGTTAAATGTTAACTGTTACTGTACACATCGTTAAAATTATTAATACTATTAAAATTTATTCAACTCTTTGTATTTAGATGCACGCACTGTTAAAAGACCAGTGCACAGCATAAATACCTTGGTAACAGTTGCTGAAGAGAGAAATTCAATGCGGAGGAATACAAATATGTCAAATATGTATTGCCTTGTAATTCTGACAAGCACAATATCCAGGGAATAAGTTATCATAATCTTTTTGTAAATTGTCTGTCCTATAAGAACTCCTATACAAGAAATGCAGTGAAGATACTCAAGAATGAGCTGTTAACCCTTTGTTGTGCTTTTTTTCCTTGAGGTGAGTACGTTGCAGACAGAAAATTACAGGAGGCACAGCCTTCATTTGGCAGAAAATATAGACACATTTGATTTGTTGATGAACTGGAGATGTATCATTCTGTTATCAATTTCTCAGGTCACCTTATAGCAAAAGCAGTACTGCAGTTTTCTAAAATCTGGTTAAAGGGGTCTCAGAGAAGGAAAACACCGCTTCACGGAGACAGATCCATTGAACATCATTGAGGCACACAAGTTAGAAGAGCCTTTGTATTTGAGTTACTGCCTCTGTATTTCACAGGAGATATACCCAGAGTTGCTTGAATTTATCTGTTGCGACGCGAAGGCTCGGACAAACACTAAACGACCAATATGATCAAGTGAATGCCAATTTATTACAGCTCACACAGATTCTTTTATAATTATTTGTTATCTTACCAGAGACACACGGCTATTAGTGATTGGTTAAAGACAGTGAAACACACGTTAGCAGTCCATTTCTAATTGGTTACTGACAGCTGTGGTGAAGTGAAATATTATTGAGCAAACAGTTCCTGTTTTATCGCATTCGGGAGTCGTTCTTATTTCAGGATGTTCTTATTTTTGGCTTTTTTCTGACCTTGTCTTCAGCACGTACCTCGGATCCGGACTTTATCTTCTGCACGCACCCCAGCATTGTATTCATACCAATCATCTCTGCTTAGATTTCTGCATTGTCCATAATTGCTGGATTGCTCACATGTCCGTTGTTGTACAAAAATTCTCCCACATTTATCTTCTCTAAATGCATATATTACTGCACAGATTTTCAGTTCCTTAATGTATTTGGAAATAGAAATTCATGCAGAATTAATTGAAAACATCTTTGAGGACCAATGAAACCCTTCCGTCTAAGAAGAGCTAAGGGACAGGTTTTATCTAAGTAATGCCAGTTAGTAATTGCAAGTAAGAATGCATCACAGCTATGAGGTGTAATTCAGACACTGAAAAAGGAGATGCTTCAACTCTTGTATAAGATTGCTAATTTTTCTTGCTTTATAAAAATATAAACATACAGTATCTACTGAAATATTCTCACAATCATATAATCCTTTATGTACATGTATAGCCCCTAGCTTAACACTGAGATTCACTTCATCAAGAAGCCGGAACCTGTTTTGATAGCTACTTTGTAGTTCTTTTGCCTGTCTAAAGCTAGAGAAACTGTCATCTTAAAGCAGTATATTGGGTGTTTAACTAGGGTCAGGGCAATCCCAGCTATGCTCACAAACTGGGAGAAGAACTCATTGAGACAAGAAGGATTTGGGGTTCTGCTGCACAAAAAGCTGGACATGAGCCAGAAGTGTTTGCTTGCAGCCTGGAAGTCCAACAATATCCTGGGCTGCATCAACAGAGGAGTGGCAGCAGGGAGAGGGAGTTGACTTGTGCCCCTCTGCTCTGCTCCTGTGAGGCCCCACCTGCAGCACTGCATGAGAGCATTGGGGCCCCCAGGACAAGAAGGATGTGGAGCTGTTGGAGCGGGTCCAGAAGAGGGCCACTAAGATGATCAGAGGGCTGGAGCACCTTTCCTGTGAAGAAAGGTTGAGCGAACTGGGCTTGCTTCGCCTGGAGAAGGCTCCAGCAAGACCTCATTGAGGCTTTCCAGTACTTAAAGGAAGCTTATAAACATGAGGGAGACCAACTTTTTGCACAGTCTGACAGTGATGGGACAAGGGAGAATGGTTTTAAACTAAAAAGGGGAGATTTAGGTTAGATATTAGGTGGAAATATTTTACTAAGAGGGTGGTGAGGCACTGACACAGCTGCCCAGAGAGCTGTGCATGCCCCATTCCTGGAGGCACTCAAGGCCAGGGTGGATGGGGCCCTGGGCAGCCTGATCTGGTGGGTGGCAGCCCTGCCCAGGGCAGGGGGCTGGAACTGGGTGGGCTTTCAGGCCCCATCCAATCTAAACCATCCTATGATATGAAAGGAGAGGTTTTATTTGCACTACACTTGGTAGTTAACGTGCCAATTAAAAACAATGGCTTTTCCTTAGTTATAACAAATAGATTGCACTTGTCAGAGTAGGGGTAATAAACAGCTTAAATCTATGGATGGATGATGGCTAAAATAAAAGTCCCCAACACTGAGAAGTTAATGGTTTAAAAATGTAAAAGATTTTTCTGTAATTTTTACCAGCAAAAATCTTGTATACACTATATGTGTACATAGCCACAAAATAATAAAAGCTAGCATTCATGTGTATTCAAAAACAAGATCAATGAGAAACTCAGTTTTACACTTGGAAAAAGGACTGCATTTATTCTGAGGCTGTCATTCCCATCTATACTGTCTACTTTGTTTTGTTATAGCATCACATTATTGCTTTAGATGGCTGTGTAAGGTTGTGATGCTGCAATCTTTCTCTAGTGAGTAGCATCACTGACATTTTATGGGGCTGCTCATTTTATGAGAACGCTCATTTTTTTTGCAGCCGCAGAACCTCAGCCTAGATAGCAGATGATTATTTCTGATCAGTTATCACATGCTCATCACAATAGGATTTCATGTTACAGTGGACAAAAATTTGACAACTACCAAATAGTTAGTTCTAACTACTCTTGCACATTAAAAACAAGAGAGCCTGATCAAATTCTTACCATTTACACCCTAAAAATATTATGTCAAAAATCTGTTACAAAAATACTCACCCTGCAAAGGGGAGTTGTATACTGTCTCAAATTCTGAGGTATGAGGTTCAGTGCATCGACCAAGTTAAATGAATTCTTCCTGAAAAAAAGCAAGTCTGGCAGGTAGGTGTCGTCTTCTCTTATGTGTGACTGCATCTTACTCACCCTCATAAATATGACCCGAGTCTTGTTGTTTTAAGACTGAAAGAATATTTCCCCATATTCTCATATTTTCTGAAGACTTGTGAGTAATTACATTTGCAGACAGAAAAATGGAAGGGAGAAATACAACAGAAAAACACAATATATATTTTAACTACAGAGAAGAAAACTGAAAACACTCACTATTCTCCATTCAGATCATCCCATGACAAGTTTAACTTCTTTAACCTTCTCACTCCAAACTGTGAGTAAACGCCCACAGTAACAGAAACTGTATCACATTCAAGGTACAGGACTGGCTAAAAGCTGGAAACAAACAGTTGTGAGTAATCTTTTGACATCAAAATCCCAAAGAAGCCCTTCTCTTGTCCTGTAGTTAGTGAACCTTAATAGTCATTCAAAACATGGCACTGCTAGTGCTATTTTTCGTATATGTTTTTAATTGAATTTCTCAATTCTATGTTGGAAGAAAATAATTGTGAACTAAAATACATTCATTAAAGAAAAATATTTCTGGCATTTTATAAAGATACTACAGCTACTGAATAGCTGACTCATTATTTTAAAATGTGTAAATTATAGTGATTAAATCAAAGTCAATTTAAGCATTTCATTAAACATGAAGGATCATATTGGTATCTATATGTTTTCAACTCACTGCTAGCTGAGCTTTCTTGTTTTCCGATAACTAGCCTTAGTAGTCATTATTCCCCTTTAGATTTTAGATGTTTATAAAAAACATTTTAGTGACTCTAAAGCATCTCACATTCCCAAACTACATTGACAAAAAATATTTTCTTATAGGATAGCTTTTAAAGGAATTTAAAAATTAAACTAGAAATATAATTAAGAGTAAGATGCAAAAAATAAGGTGCCTTAAATCATCAGATATGAACACATAAAGAGTGTTGGAGAACAGAAAAGAAAATCATTTATTTATCTAAGTAGTTATTAATATACATATGTACATCTCCCCTCATATATTCATACATATCAATACATTTTTGACTAATTAGGCCCAAAGAATTCATACATTTTAATTATAGAAACTTTACCATGAGGTTCTCCGCTATGCTTAAAATACATAGGAAGATCTACCCAATGGGTTCCCAGACTTTACACCTGCTGTACTTTATTTACTTCTAGTGGATATCCAATAAGCCTTGAGTGATAGCTTTTCCCTTCTCTTGCCATCATAACATTTCCAATCCACCAACACTATTTCAGAAGGAATTTGAGTCATTTTCTGCCTGGACTGCTATGCCTCTAATGCTACCCTTGCTTACACATCTAACAGAACGCAGGATTCTTCCCCTCTTTCTGGCCCCTGGGCCTTTCTTCAAAATAAAAAGCTAACAAACATGCCAAGTGGTATAAAAAAGTGGGATGTCAGTGCTCTGGTGAAATACTGACATTCCATGTCTACAACCCCAATTTTTAAGGCAGTATACGAGTTGGAAAACCACCAGTGGCAAGAGCAGTTGCCATTTTGAATTTCATTCCAACTCTCACAATAACACTACAGAAGAGACTATCAAGCTTGTAATTTCTATTTACAAATGCAGGTAGACAGTGGCCTAAGTAGGAATGATGTAAAGTACGCCAAATCAATTACTGTATAAGTTTGGAGACCACACATTTTTTTATCTGTATAGAGAGAGCTATAGAGATATAGAGATATTCTACCAGCTATGTTCTTTAAAACATATAAATATAGTAATTGGAAAAGATAAAAGATGAGTAAAGTAAATTTTAGTCTTTATTTTAAAATTTATGAATTATAACTGCAGAGATAATCAAATATGTGTTCTATGAAATAATTTCCTGACATTGCAGACTTTACATTCAGACTTCAGCTTATCAGTATGCAGTTAACTTTTTACTGAAGAATACACTTCAGTAAGTTCTAGAAAATAAAGCTTCTCCACTAAAAAGATACAAAGAGCTTTCTTATATTATTGTGTGGATGAACTCCACCCACAGCCACAAACAGATACATATCTAATTTGTTTCACGGTATCATATGGTTGAGACTACTACTATTCTATTTTAACTAATTTATTTTTATGTTTTTGTTAGTATATGCGGCAAATAGATTGGGCATATTTATCTAGTTAAAATGTAAGTTCAATGTGGCACAGTTCTACTCTGACGCATTAACATAATCAATCTGAAGAATCTTCCTGAATTTTTAAACATAAATTAAAACACTAAAATTAAAGTGACTTTTAAATGTAGTTACAAATCTGTTTAGAGTTCCAAAAATGGAATATAAAAATGAAACTGAAAATATGCTGTGATGCAGTTGTGAGTCTGTAGACACAGAAGTAGAGAGTAATCCAATTACATAATTAGTGGGTTGCCTATGATTAAAAGATAACAAAACAGTCCATAAAAATAATTAATACAAATAACAGTAAGTTTTATTATTCTTAGAGGGAATTTGTGGTGGCAATAATTTCCAATTACGTTCCTCTTAGTTTGTTTAGATGCTGAAATTCTGTTCTCATTGATCACAGTTTTATTCATGAGCATATATCAACCCAGTAAAAACAAACAAAACAAAACAAAAAAAAACCCTAATTATTTTATCTTGATTTCTTTATGATCATAAATTAAACTGTCCTCAGCTGAATAATAATTAATAATTATTATTCAATAATTCAATAATAATAATAATCTCAGCTGAAATAAGAGAACCTATATTATTGGTTTAATCTGAAGATTTGGCCATGTTATATAAAACTTAGTTTCTGCATAAAATAATTGAGATTTTTTACATAGAACCAGGTGCAAGGATTTATTTTCAGTAGCAATAGCAGGAGGCTCCTCTGAATAATCACAAGGAAAAGATTTGATTTCTAAAATGTAAGATTACAATGCAGTACTCAGATATTCACTCAACGTGTTATGAACACTAATATTTGGGGAAAAAATTTCACTCAGATATTAATATGTCTGTGCCGACGTGATTGTTCTGGAGAGGAAAATATTGCAACGTGCATAAAATATCTTATGGGAAATGGTACCAGATTAAGCTTTTTGGATTGACCAGTGATCTAGTCCATAGTAAGTTAATTACTTATAAGAAGTATTATTTATAAAATCTTAAATATACCTTCCAGAGGTATACGTATTTAGTAAATATTTTGTTTCAGTATAAAATTGCCTGGATTGACAGTTTTACAGGTAGTAATAAATACCAGTTTACAGGTAGTATTTTAACCCAAGTTAGAACATACATAGCGAAGTTTGCACTTTTTTTTCTGAAGAAAATGGGAGTTTCTTTCTTACTTTCTAGCTTATCTGTGAAAGTCATCTCACCTTTAAGGAGCATCACAGTGTCTTTGAAATTTTGCAGCAACTCTGTAAGATCCATCTTTAATTCATGCAGTTTTCTTTCCTTGTCTGCATGCCTGATTATTTTCATCCTTTGTAGTAAAGAAAATTCCTAGTGCTGGCCATATGAAAGGCAGCTTGATTCTGTATTTTAAGGAAGGGTGTTCAATTCTGTCTAAAAAAAGTAACATCAGGTTGTTCTAGGGTGGAGGAGGATGGAACACACTGGCTATTCAAACACTTAAACAAGTGCCCTGTGCTCATTTTGGAAAAAGGCAGGGGCTCCCTGCACCCATTTCTGCTCCAATTTAATGAAGTTGTTAAAGTAGCAAGACTGACAGGTTAATTATCCTTTATAAAAGGGGGACAAATTGAACTGTGTCTTTCCATCATTTTTTGATATATCAAGAAGCTCCTGAGGTGCTCAGATGCCACTCTGGTGAATAGAACAACTAATCCACTCTGCTATTCTTTGCTGACCCTGGTCCCCCCATCGGGGCCTTGCAGTATATTGCAGTTGGTTTTTGTTTCACATTCAACAGATTCCACTTTATTATAAATTCAGAAGGATTTTTTTTCTCCATATGTTGGCTGACAGCTCCCCTGAAATAACTGATGGCTAAATTTAAACTCTGATGAAAATTAACCCGAGTGTTAAATGCAAACAGGAGCTGCTTGGAAAGAAAAGAGTTATCATGGTAAATGCCAAACAGTGGAAAATGTGTGTAAATTAATGGAGTCTCACTGGTGACAAGCTGTCAGGCAGTTTGATGGCTCTCACTAGTGCTTCAATCCCACCGAAGTTGGCCAGAGGGCAACATGGACAAGTCCTGCTTTTCAAAAAGACCGCGGGATGCTTGACAGTAACGCTAACTAGATCATCTAAAGTTCATGGTCAAATAAGATATTTTTGTTTCTTTTTGCAAAGCTTTGCACTAAACAGAAATCATGCACAGCTGGGCTATGAATGAGATATCAAATCACAGCTTCAGTACAGCGGTCAAAACAGAATGGAGACTTTAGAGACCAGAGAGTGGCAGGGAAAGGAATTCATTTAATTTCAGATGGACATTAATATTCTTGTATTGCTGTATTTGTTGAGCATGGAGCAATGCTTGAGGGCTTGCTGGATGAAAGCTTCATTTTGTCAGAGCGTATTTTAATTGGTTTTAAAAAACAATATTAATTTTAGTCTTCTACAGAATCATTCAGCTGAAGTATCTTTCAACTCCAAAGAAAACTTTGATATATATCATAAGATATACTTTATCCCCCTTTGTGTATTTTTTCTGTTATTTTATTTTTCAGCATTTGAATGCTGTACATTTAAAAGATTAATTTGTGATTTCCTGCCTTCAAGAGCAGAGCAGTCTTGCTATTGACTTCTACGGAAGTAGTGCCTAATTCTGACAGTGTTTAAATGCTCTCATATAACCTGCTCCAGCAAAGTTTTATCATGGATTAAACTAATTTAGTGAGAATTAAGCTGAAACTGGTATAACAGATCTTTGCTAACCTAAGGGTGTGGTTCTGGCTGAGTTTATTTCAAAAATCAGAAAGCACAATCTTAAAGGAGAAGTTCTAATCATGCAATCTATTCTGTTAATTACATTCCCAGTCAAATTAACCAAACTTTTACCTAAATCATCTGTAGGTTTGGTGTGGAGTGTGAGATACTATGAACAGTCACTCCTGTGGATAATTCATGATTGCCAATATTTACATGAAACTAAAACAGCAATATGCCTTATGGAAGTGGTTGTCTGTATTGGTCTGAATCATTTCTACTAGACTCATGCTCAGAGGGACTGCTTTTAAAATCTTGGTAAATGTCACACAATGTAAAGAGAAATTATATTTGAATAATACCTTGGAGAGGACAAAGGATGAAGTGTGGAGAGCTACCCTTCATGAGCCATCCAACTCATGTGACCCCCACTGCTCTGTGTCACCTCCTGTGACTGATGTCACCTGTCCACTGATCTGTTTCTCCATGGCCTTTCTCCAGGATTACAAATACTTTTGCCAGTTCAAAAAAGTCATCAACTTATTGGCGTTCTTATTTTCCCTCTACAGAAAGCTGATTGCTTCATGAAAATGATCTCTGACAAAAGATCAGGGCAGACAAGATTACATATCCAGTCAGTTAATCCCACCTCCTTCCATACAAATTAATTTCAGTCTTGACTCCTGATATACTGTGAAACTGGAGAACCGGAAGAAGGAAATCTATATCTCTTCATACACAGTTTCCATCTTACGTTTGGAATTCTTGATTCTTTAGGGGGAAAAAAAAAAAAAAGTGATTCATTAGGTGCCTGACATTCACTACAGATTTTCTTTCTGAGCCTCTCTTGTGTATGAGGAGGAGTGATAGCTGACATTTTGTTACAGCCAGATATTAAAGCATGGCTTAATGATAAGCATAGAAGCAGTTACAACATCTGTGGGATTACTTCTTTGGTTGAAGTTAGATCACAAGTTGCTAAACTGTATCTACATCATGTTGTGTGGTTAGAGAGAAGAAGCAAACAACTTAAATTGCCTGAATTCTCTGATGCATTTTCCAGTAGATGTGGACTACACAGGAGTGTTATATAGGTGAGTCAATACCACAGTCAGAAAGTCAGAGCTTTGTATCATCACACTGTCCATATAAAG
The DNA here is from genome assembly GCA_013396635.1 of Penelope pileata. NCBI lineage: Eukaryota > Metazoa > Chordata > Aves > Galliformes > Cracidae > Penelope > Penelope pileata. Next base: position 1,669,585 of record WBMW01006171.1, read on the forward strand.
TAGCTCAAAAGAAATTAAAATGGAAATGGATATACAATCCTTCTTTTAAATGAAACAGAATCTTGTGGAAACTCAGAACGTATATAGAGGCCAGAATGTTGAACTCAATCTTGCACTGGTCATATAGGTATGATGGCACACAATTTGCTCTCTTGATGTAATTTCAGCACTTTTCGCATACTAGCAGAAAGGCTGAGCACACACTTACCACTGAGCACTTATAAGTGTAACAAACAGGTGAGTCACTCATAGTGTGTTACATCCATACCTCCCATTTCCTTTTCAGGTGCTATGACCATTGAAGAACTGTGTAATTCTTTATTGTTCATTACAAGGTGCCATCACAAATAAGGACTATCATTCATGCATTTCTACAACACAGAGATGCTTAGCACCACATTTGTCATACATCTTAGGTTACATGGACATTGTGTAGAGAGGAGTAGCTGCAAGAAACATGATTTGAAATTAAATAGCCAAAGATCTGTTGTTCAAGAGCAAGTCTTATTTCAGACACAATGGTGTATCTTGTTTCCTGATGTACACAACGATATGTGAAATCAGAAGATAAAATGCTGTGCAGTCCTGGCAAAGCTAGAGGAACCAACTCATGCTCAAGTGCAAACTGCAGTGAGCCAAACCAGCTGGCTGCGTAGTCAGAGCAGGATACAAGAAAGTGGAAGCTTAGACAGAAAGAGCTCTACAGCAGAGATAACCTAAAAAGTGCCTAAAACACAGAGTCCAAAGCAGCAATATGAAGCCATTGCCTTTGAAAGTGTACATCTTCAGGGCTTTGAATTGGCAGCAGGTGAATATAAATAAGGTGCACAGACAGTGTATAGGCAAGAGGGGAAATTAATGAATGCCTTAACTGCTGAGCTTGGTAACAGAATGAAAACGTGTTGAACTTGACATGTCTTGTGTTGCTGCTTTTGTAATTGCTGATGGCTAAGCAGAGTGCCTATTTGATTAAAAAAAATAAATAAACCTATGTATCTTAGGGATGGTAGATACCTCATTTATTTGCTTAATCAATAAAATAGCTGATAGACTATAAAGCGTCACTTTGGCAATCTTCCTGAAGTGAGGCATTTTCAAGAGAAAATATTTTCTAACTCTGGAGTCTTTAAAAAAAAAAAAAATCACAACTCCTTAGGGAGCTGTAATCTTCAGTACCCAATATTATTCTACATCTTACAATGCAGGGTAGTGCAGAGACACAGCTCGTCTGTTAAACTCTCTTCAGAACAGGCTGCAGTAGAGATCTGTCAGCATGGTACTGTGTGAGTGTTATTTTCACAGCTGGAAATGTAGAGCAGACCAGATTAAAATACTTTTAGTCCTCAGCAAGCATCTCTTGCACAGAGCTGTGTTGTGCCATTCCTCAGCCTCACTGGGAGGTGGTAGAGCGACTGCAAATACAGCTCATTTCTGCTTGGCACTGACATGCCCCTGTGTCTACCAGTACAGCTCCCGCAGTATTTACCACTTTATTGATGCTCCTGCCCAAAACTGCTTCCCATTTGGAGAGACTTAAAGATGTCAGTAATGACCACGTCCTATCAGACATATTCTTTGCAGCTGCTCTTTGAATAGTCTTCCTCTCTTTTTAGTGAAAGCATAATAGAAACTCATACTTGATTTTTGAAAGCTGACTCAAGTATGACCATTGTTCCGATGAATATCCTAGTCCCTGAGCTGGAAAATCTCTATCCTTTCCCAATGGAGACTTATAATTGTTTCATTTAAAAGTCAGTAGGATGGGTGGAAAATAACCTACCTAGAAGACTAGGCCTCTGATATTTCCCACATCCTTCTTTTATCAATAAGCAGCTGCATGAGCACAGTGCCATATTTCTGTATGCTCACTTCTTGTTGTATCTGGTGAGGGGGTTTTTTATATTAACACAGCTCATAGAAGCTAGTTTTGCTTAAGAGTTATTATTTGAGAACACGTAGATTAGAAGAGTCTGCTCCCAACTTCTGCACAATCTCAGTATGGGAATCAGTCATAAAATGTAGATACAAACAAATAAAAGGGAAATATAGCCTAGGAAATCAAGCATCACTAGCCTGTAAGAGTTTATAGTGTTTCTGCTGTTGCCGTTGCTGCATTCATAGCAAATAAGAAATATGAGGACAATGAAACATAGATGAACAAAGAAAGCTATCAGTCTAAAATGATCAGATATAGGAATCAGCTATCTGCTTATCTGGAAGTAATGGATAATTTGTGGAGAGATCCTGGAAGTGAGGATAAGTGATGCAACAGAGGCAATGAGAAAATGATGTGGTAATCAGGATGCGAGGTGAGGAGATACTCTCTCAGAGTTATCTTTATACAGACAAACATGAATATCTGTATCATGGAGATGGTACACATTAAATATTTCCAAAGTTTAGATACAGGCTGTGTTGAAGATAACACCCAAAGTATTCACCAAAACAACTGATAATAGATAAAGAGAAGAAGTGAGAAGGTCTGGGTAGGTAGTCATGTCTGAAGAAATAACAAAACTTAGAGTTCTTTCAGGGTAAATTTACTGTTTAATTTACATTAAACACAGGTGAAGGGAAATCATATACTCCAATATTTTATTTTCAATATTATGGGACAGATTTATTTTTCAGAATAAAGGATGGTAGAATTTTTAGAGGAAAAGCATAGAGAAAAAATTCTATGCTGACCCAGAACCAAAGCAAAACCTCTATGAAAGTCAAGCAAGGATAAAGAGAACTCCTATGCAGTACGCTTAGGGAGGTAAGAGGAGAATGTGTCAAAGCTGATGGGCTGAAAGTCATGGCGAGTTGCCAGACTGATGGACAATGCTGAAGGGGATCAAGTCAGAGAGTTGGGATTTAGCCGCCAAGAAACTAGAGAGAAACAATAGTTTAGAACGGGGAAAATGAGGAGCCATTTTCTTGCAGAGTTTAGGAGGTTTGAAATAGGGTTGCAGGACAAATGCAAATAAAAAACGTCAAGATGGACACATGCAACTGATGTTCAGCTGATTCTTCATCACGGATGTCAAAGTATGAGAGGAAGAATAATAGTAAGAAGAGGAAAGAGGCCATTAGTCAAAATCAGAGATGAACATCAGGTGGAGGGACTAAATGAAGCAACTGGTCCCAGGAGGATTAGAAGGGGACTGAGAAGCTGAGTCCTTGATTCAATATCTGAGGAAGGAACCCTTGTGCCATTCAACGTGAATAGCCTAAAGGAAGGAAGGATGGAAAGATCTTGAATAAACTTTTTGTGGAAAAAGACAGGAAAATAAACTTGGAGGAGAAGAGGAGGCACATCATCCACAAGACTGAGAATGGTCACAGGGGACAGATGGAAAAATAATATAATCTACAGGGGTGGAAAACTGGTGACCTTTGTACAGGTTTCGCCAAGGAGTGGGAAAGGTAGAGAGAAGAACTGAGAGTTCCTTATTAACAGTCCTCTGCACCCGGTACAAAGCAGGATCTAAAACATGTATTTGCGTATTTCCAATCTGGTGATCACAGGATTTACAGTAGCAGATTAACTTCAGATCTATACCTGAAAAGTAGTACAAACCAATTCTCTTGACTATTGTGTTGTTAGTTGCATTGCCAGACCGCAGTTATTAATTCTGTTAGCAGAGCATCAGCTGTCTCCCCTAAAGTCTATGAATCAGCTTTAGTGATAATACTGACCTCTGCTTATTTGTCTAATGGATTGGAGATTAGCATTCATACTCAGTCAACATCTTATTGCAATTATTACAATTTCTGTCCAGATCATCTGAATAATTATTAAACAGGGTGGTCTAAGAGAACTCTGTTGTGTATACAGAGGTGTTTTACTTTGTTTTAAATAGGATAGTCATGAAAGTCTGGTAATTAATTTGCTAAATTTTTCCAGAGGAAAGATCTATACAAGTGTAAGATATTTGTTTTCTTGGTTTTCCAGCTCCTACTTAATTCTTTTTAACAGCTATTCACCTTAATATCTTCAAATCTATTCTTTCTCTCATTCTTTTGCTAAAAAGATCTATTTATACCACTGATAAGGGGAGAGAGAGATCTGCTCCCTTGAAAGTGCCTCTCTCTGCAACTAATGCATTAAAAATTCTACATTTTCAGTTTGCCTGCAGGTATGTCGAATGAAAGAAGATTTCAGACTTCTCGAGAAACAAAAAACTTCACTAAAAATAATAATAATAAAATTGTAATATAAAAACACCTACCGACTAAGATGCCCCTGGTCTTGTTACCTTTTTAGACGTCAGAAAACATTTCCATGAAATGTGTTCTTACAAGCTAGTCTGAACTGCCCTGAAATGCTCAGTGGTTTGCTTTGAGTGACATTATTCTTGCAGACCTCTTGTAAAAGTGCTTTATCAGACGATGTTTTGACAGATTTTTACAGGCACGATTTTGTTTTCCCTTCCTTCTTTCATGAATAATTGGAGAAATTGATTTAAAATCTCTCTCTCTTGTGTATTGAGAGGAAAAAATATTTTTAAGTCTTTACCTAGTCTTGAAAGGCAACTTAAAAAAAAAAAAAAAGAAACCTCCAAAGCATCTGGAGTTGGAATTACACTGTTATTAGGAGTTAGCAGTCCATAGGCCAGCATTAATAGATAACCAAGCTCCTTGCTGGTTTAAGGCAGTATTAGCAGGCTTTCAAGAATTCTGAGTGTAAGGACACTGTGTGATGCCTAATCAGTGACCGACTTTCCGATCCCCAGCGGATTAAAAATAACAGCTCTGCAAAGCACAGAAGCCTGAAAGATGCAGAACTGTCCTGTAGCGCTGTATCAGTCTACAGGTAACTGACACTGCAACTTCCTCTGAATAACTCGAGCCGGTCTTGCTTCTCCATCTTTTTACCTTCCTTGCCATCTGTTCCTGCTGCTCTCGCAGCCTCCCTGCTCTCCTCCCGCCAGGGCCTGTCTAAGCAGAAGGGTACAAGAGCCTCTGATGAGGTAGGCCTCAGGCCCCTCCATCACTCCTAGCCACAAGGAGAGCACCAGCTGTCTGGCTTCATTTGCATTTTCTCTCCAAAATAATGAAATTAGCCATGAGTATCCTGAGGTGATGCGAGACGCAAATTTAGGCTCAATGTGTCACTGTGCGCCGGGGAGGGAGAGGGAAGGTCATGAAGGCGTTCAGAGGATGTTTGCAGCATGGAAATTGAGGGCAAGGAAGCTTCTGCCTCCTGCAACAGGCACAAAAGCACTGTGACTGAGGGAGATGCTTGATGTGCAGCAAGCCTTTCCATCACCCTCCGCCCACATACTCATGTCCTTACGCGCAATGGTTATGTCTGTGTTACAGCAGTAAACACTCTAAAGCTGTTGCCAACAGAGGGATAAAATACACCTGTGATTATTTTCTTGCCAGCCTTACTCAGAGGTCAAAAGTATGGCTAGTATTTTAATTTGTAGGTTGTGGAAGTTTCTGATGAGGCTGCTCTTGCCTGCCACCACGTTTGCCACAGTGCTAACATTTTTAATTATTTTAATTAATTTGGTCATTTAGGACTTGCCACAGCTGTTGCACAGCATCACGGCTCCCTGGCTTTGCTTCTTATTTCTGGTTGCCTGAAGTAGAGAGGAAGATGTTTGCCGAGGTATTCCTAAAACTATGACTAGTACTGATGAATGAGGTGAGCAGGCTGATATTCAAGCTCTGCAAGCTTTCTCCATGCTAGAGATGATCACTGTTTCTTCTGGTATTTCTCTTATTCCTTGCACGTCCATGAACAGGGTGTATTTATATGGTATAGAAGGAAGTTGGCTCTTCAAAGGCTGCAGATTCTTTGTCTTAATTATTCTCCAGTGCTAAACATGAGTCTTTGAACAGTCTTTAGGATATACATGGAAGATTTACAACAGTGAACTAATACCACATCTAGATGAAGACAAAAATATTTAGAAATACGAATTTTGGAAAAAAAAGATTTAACTTCACCTCTTCACGTAAGCCTATGAATTAGTTTATCTATGTAAACAACTGATTTTGAGAGAATGTTACATAACACTCTCAGAAAGCAGAAGTTTTAGTATTTAAAAATTAGCATTCTCAAGTGGACCCTATTATAGACATCATATCAATGATAATCAGTGCACTCTGATTTTGCTAACAAATGCTCACATTAAACTTCTCATGGAAACAAAGACTTAGCTACGTATCACGAACTTATCTCAAGGGGATTAGTTTAAGCAATTAATATATTTAAGCAATTAATATATGGTAGACTACAGGCAGATCAAATTATCTATTATTTCAGTGCAAATTGTTTGCTCTATTGCAGCAAGCTAGATGCTACATGCATATAAATATATATAAATAAAGAAACAAATCCCCAGCTGCCAGGACAGATCACGTAGTTAGTGAGTGATTCAAGAGGAGCCTGTGAGGTTGCACTTCCTCTTGCCACTGTGGAATTAAATGTTTCCCACAGTTTTTCATATTTCATTTTATATACATAACAACTATATGGGCTCTCCATCCAATGCTTGTTCACAGGGTCATAGGGTGTTGTGTTGGGCAGCTCAATTTAATCATAAATATTTATCATAAAGTTTGAGTATAATTGATTTTGATTTGAACTATTGCAAAGTCTTGTGCTATCTTCAGCTCTTACACAGTTCTCCACTAGCATCTTCCAATATTTTGTCCTTCATTATCTGTTCAATCCTGGCATTGTTCTAAGAGTAAATAAAGGTAGAATAAGCCAAGATGGTCTTGCAGTTTTAAAGTTTTCCCATTATTCTGAAGTGAAAATAGCCATCATAACATCGGCCCAGGAAATTTTCAAGTTAATGAGAGCTTCCAGTGGTTAAAGCCAAGCTGTTTTTGCCCATTTGTCATACAGCAGAACTCTTGTAAGTTAAAGACGTCACAGAAGCCAGCTACTTTTTTTCTATAATGTTCCTTCATCTTCCTAAGGAGGACATGGGTATCTTTTTTTGCAGCCATGAAGAATGAATATATGTGAATGGTGACTGCCCAGACACAGGAGGCAGCTTCTTAGGAGTTTCAAAGTCCTGGTTTTGTTATATTCAGTTTCAATGGCAGGTAAATATCTGATGATGTAGATAAATCTATTTTTCTCAGTTGATTAATTCATTGCATCTCCCAGCCATTTCTGTGCTTGCTTACAGTTCTATACCATGCGTCACTTCCTGCAGTGAAATAACTTTTCCAACACTAAGCCATGAATATGTTTGCTTAGTAAAATGTATAATGCAAGTACATGGTGAAAAATAAGCTCATGGGCCCTGTTCCTATTTTTTGGGAAACTTTTTTGTATCATGAGAATGGGGAGTATGGGATGGTACAAAGTGTGCAGGTTTTCTGAGACAAAGCAAGTTAAGTACTACTTTGGCATCTACAGTTGTTCTCAGATCTGCTCTATATATCTTATTTTGACTTACTCACTAGACAGATTTAAAGATAAAGAGAAAATGTGAAGTCTTTATTACATCAATCTTTAATAGTCTAAATCCCAGTAAAACTGCATTCCTTGTATTATCACTTCTTTGCAATCAGGTTCTCACCTCCTTCCATTACAAGTTATTTTTCCAAACATACCAATGACTCAGACCCCTTAGTGCTTACTCACCACTTATAATGATGCACCTTGCCTGACAGCTCTTCATGTCAATCAAAAGTCTGGGTCAGGCACTTATCAATTGACCCTGTGTTAAAGGTAGACTCTCATTTTAGCGCCTGTCAATAGCATCTTTTGATGCGTTTAGAGTGGAGGTTGTATCAGTAGAGTGATTTGTAAGAGAGAATGCATGGAATTAGAAGAAAAGGAAACATTTCTAAAGGCTCTGAAAGCAGTTTCTGGTTTATTGGTACTTAATTGGAAAAAAAAAAAAAAGACATTTTTTTCTTCTTTGTCTAGAGGACAATTTTGTCCATGCTGGTATAACTGGGAAATGTGCTGATAGTGAGCAAATCAGCAAGATCTGCACTGCTAAGATCTTTGCTAATCTCCCATTCCTTTTCTAATACAAATGAACATAAATAAAATGCTGGTCTCTTGCACTGTGCTAATGTGGAAGGAGAACCTTTTGATTATTAGCTGCAGTTACCATGAGCTCCCAACCTGGGATAGTGCCTACACTTCTCCTTCTGAGGTGTTAATCACAAATCTGCCAATCCTGTCCCACTTACAAGACAAGGAAAGAAATGTGAACATGTAAAAATTCACAGAGGGGCCCAGGAAAATTTCTCTGACACACTCCCGCTGTGACACCACAGCAATTGAAGAAGGCCTGTCATTTGGTTGTCAACCTTTGACCTCAACCAGACATATTTTGAAATGATGTGAAAAGAGTTGCTGTGCTGTACGGCTGGCTCCTTACAGCTTTGCATGTCTGTCCTTGATGTCAGTCAAAAGTAGTTAACTGGCACCCATGGAGCCTAAAAAAAAAAAAATCTCCTTTAAAATATCAGTAATGACTTCTGTTAGCAAGACTAGCTCTTGTCAAGTAATGACTTTACGACATAAGGTATTGTTTATCTAGGCATCGTTCTCTTACTTGCATTTTAATGAGCCTAATTAATAATAAGTTAGAAGTCCTCAGCTATTTCTTCACAGCTGGACCATATGCACTAATTACACTGAGTGTGCAAACTTAGACTAATCCCTTCGTCAAAAGAAATATTTTAATTTAAAAAACCTCAATGTACTTTTTTTTTCCCACTTGATTACTTTAAAGATGTAATCTTTTCATTCTGGCAAATTTGCACAGAATCAAAGTAAACCTGAGAGTGGGGGAATTCCATATTTTATAATTTTTCTAGTAGTAGACTTCATTCTTAAAATAATTGAGGAAGATCATTCAAGAGCAAAGCGGTGTCAGGTTCATTTTTGATGTGCGTTAGGTTCCATAAAGGGAAGGGATAATAATTTTTAAGTCGAAGGATAATCACCAGTTTCTAGGAAAAGATCCTTCCTGAATAGAATTATAAAGAATAGCTACTCCTTAGCACAGACAAGTTGGGTCTGTTTCTATGGTCAAAAGACATCACAACGTATAACACCAATTACACAATTGCCTAAAATTAATGCGATATTATTAGTTCCAATACAATAGCAATAACATAGTCAATATTAGCTCAAGAATTACCATTTGAAATTAGCAAGGGTTGTTTTCCATAAATATATTTGCCATCCAATGTAATATATATGTTTTTATAATAATTCCTAGGTTTCATCTTATAAGGTAAGTCACTTGACTGATTTTTCAGTGTTTGCTTCTTATTTCAACAAGGAAAGGGCCATTCAATATTTTCACAATCCTTTAATAGCACATTTAACTACAGAACTCTCCATATATTGCAATAGAGTACTCTGGGGGCTACAGACAAGAACTATAGTTAATTTCATACTGATTCTATTTCTGTATTAGATGGTTAAGTATATTGATATCAAAATAGTCATGGAATTAGAGATTCAATAACTAAGAAGAGGATGTTCAAAAAATTCAAGTATCAAAATCCTGTTACCAGATATGAAAATGTTTAGTCAGACATCCATACATTTTCTAACTTCATGTAAGTTCAAGCTCACATTTGTCCATCTTCACAGTAGAAGCAAAAATTAAATAAGCCTCATGAAACATGAAGCTCCTCAAGTTTAGCTGACAGGATCACTCATGTCCAGTTACGTTGTTTTCAAACAACAAAACCCTGACAGAATAAAAATTTCACTTAGCTTTTTTTTTTCCCACTTAGCCTGTGAAACATGTTAAATTCATACCCTTACGCAACAAAAATAGTTGGATTCTCAATGTTGGGTAGGGAAGTATATTTGGGGACTTTCACTCTGAGCTTTTTCAATCAACTCCCCAGTAACAGCAACCTCAAAATATGGGTGAGTTCATTCCTAGCCGACATGTTGTCCCCTGTCCCAGGTCCTCTGCTCTCTGTAAGTTACAATGCTACATATGGCTAGCTGAAGCGTCCACAAGTACCCTATTCATCACTGTATGGCAGAAATGCTATGAATAAACTCAAGTGAGCAAACGTTGCTATCACGAAGGAGGAAGTTTGATTATAAAGTAATATTTCTATATGCACACATTGAAAAGATCTTTTCTGCAACAAAACATTATGTTAGGTAGTTAGCTCAGCCTGGGTGCACTTCTAGAGTCTGCGAGGCCTTTCAGCAAAGGAAAAATTGACCTGATGACATAAAATTTGGGTCGCCAGACAGAGACCCAGCTTTGGACTGGAAACTCACTGATGTAGAACTGAAAGCAGTTACTTTCAGTTAGGAAGTACTGAAAGTACTAAGTAGTAAGGAACTCCTAACGTTTGAAGACTAGCCAGGGACCATGTATTCATGTATTGTTTTGAGGCACAGAAAAGCTTTTTCAACTTTGTTTGTTTATCTAGTTACTGAGAAAAGCACAAAGCCTATGCAAAGGTGATTTTCTTTTTCCTTCACCAGCCATTTCTGGTCTTCCCCCTTACTTTATGGCTCTTCCACTGTGAGTCAAAGGCCAGCGGATTGAAAAGGTGAAACTAGGTAACTGTAGGTTGAGATTTTTTCCTCGTCACCCATTCTGGCATGCTTTCATCAAAATGTGCTATAATATTTACTTAATCCAGATCCATTTTAGCTACTACAGAGAATTTCAATAATTCTAGCATATCTTTTGGAAGGCTCTTTTGCCATCTAGCAAGTTTTGCCAATAATTTTTTACTGATGTGCTCAGTCTAGACTTTCAATTTCTTATTTTCAGTCCATTATTCCCTGCTGCGCTTTACTGTACCTTTCTATAATTCTTCATTCCTTCTGGGTCATCCATGCTACATATCATTGCAAACTATTAGCTCATCCTCCCCTATTTATTGTTTAGCCAAGCTTTCACCATGTATCTTCAGACCTTTTCAACCTTTGTTTCAATGAAGTGCTATTAACCTTTCAAGTATTGACTCTGGAAATATAATAGTTCCTTCAGAATGAGTTACTCCATGCATAATAGTTCGCATGAAAAATTAATAATGATGGTTTCTCTTCTTTATAGAAAAACAGTTGCAATGAAATTAAGAATATCTCTTACAAAACTATAACAAGCATCATTGTAATTTGGAACAGAGGGAAACTTTCCAGAGATGCAATTAAATGAGTTTGAGGTTTCTATTCTATGTTGTTCTCTTGGAAATCTGAATCTATTGATTACTTGTCTAATTTGTAGCATTTCCCTGGGTCTCACCAGACAAACAGTTATTACACCAGACAGTCTCCCCTCAGTTCAACACTTACAGTCTAATCCTCAAAACCTCTCTCTGTGCATCAGAAGTATCTGTCCACTTTGTACAGCAGCTTCCTCTACATACAGACTTCACTATTCCAAAGGGCAATGTGCTTCTGGTATGGACAGATCTGCAAGCCACATCTGCAATAGCAGCCCACCATAAAACACCATCTGAGAGATTGTTAACAAGATAGAGAGATCTCATCAGAAAACAAATGAGTAGTTTTTCTTGTCTCTTTGCTCTGTTTTCTGATGGCAATTGCATGTTTTAGAAAAGGCTTTTCCCCTTTCTCTTAGGCATTGGCCTGTGTTCAGCTTTTTTTCTTAAGGAGGTGAACATTTTGAGTTAGCTATGGCACACCTACAGGCATTCTTGGTGTCAGGGTGAACTCTGGAGACAGAGTTTATCAGCACTACTGAAACAGTTCAAATTGAGGAGAGAGCAGAGGGACGGCAGCAGAAAGGACCCTGAGTATAAACCCCTTTGGTTCTCTTCCTGAAGAACAGCTATCATCTACAGTAATTTACGGTTTGACCCAAAGCTCCTGGAAATCAGCCTGCTCTCATTTTTGGTGGTGTTATCAGCTGCAGCAGCACCGCCACTGAACACTCAGGAGCTCCAGTTGTGAATGACAGCATGGAAGAAAAGGAAGCTAACTGTACCTAAATTACCTTCTCTGTACTTAATTTATGCTGATGCCAAAATTTGTTCTCTCAGGACTTTCCAAATATAGACACAAAATTCTGTTTCCATTGGAAAGCTGAGAATCTTTCCCCTCCAGAAGGTTAGAGCTCCAGTTTATAACCTTGATATATTGTCTGATCCTAACCTTGTTATTTAATTAAGTCTGGGCTCCAGAGCAGTGCATTTCTGAGGTGCTAATACCATGCTCAGTGAAGAAGAGAACATTGTTTTTGCTTTATTAAAGGAAAAACACCAGTATAAGAATGACAGTTTAAATACAATACTAATTATGAACCAGAGAAATTACATTTACAAAGTCTTTTTGCTTCTCATAAGATAGTTCTAGATAATTTAGGTACGCATACAATATTCACAATTATTGTTAGCTATGATTGATGTATTAATCTAACCATATGGAATTAGCATATTAGTCTCAATTTCGCATCTACTGTCCGACTAATTTTCTGGTTTAGGACTTTTAGCATTTGTGAAACTGTTCTAGATGGATTTGGGGAATAGAAATGTGATTATTTTCCTTTCTTTTTCATCTTTTTTTTTTCCAGTACAACCACAGTACTATTATCAGAATAGACTGGGAGACTGACCTCATCTCTCTGGTCCACCATGAAAATTTTTCCAAAGGCAGAGAAATCTCTACTAAGAGTTGTGGCAAGGCCTTTACATGCCTTGTTTCAGAATTTTTGCCATTTATAGACCATTAAAATGTCACAAAATGAATTAGATGAAGATTGCTAACATATCCAGTGTTTACTGTTTACTATGGTTACATAAACCTGCTTTATCATAGAACGTTTTTTGTTGGAAGGGACCTCAAAGGTTATCTAGTGTCAACTCCTCTGCCATCAGCAGGGAGCAACTTCCATTAGACGAAGTTGCTCAAAGCTCCATCCAACCTGGCTTTGAATGCCTCCAGGAATGGGGCAGCCACAGCTTCTCTGGGTAACCTGTCCCAGTGCCTCATCAACCTCATAATGAAGAATTTCTTCCTCATGTATAAGTCAAAAATCTACCAACTTTGAGTTTAAAGCCATTTCCCCTTGTCCTATCACTACATACCCTTGTAAAAAGTCCCTCTCTGTCTTCTCTGTAGGTCCTCTTTAGGCACTGGAAGACTGCAATGAGGTACACCCATTGCCTTCTCCAGGCTGAACAAGCCCAGCTCTATAGGCCTGTCTTCAAGGAGAGGTACTCCAACCCTCTGATCGTCCTCATGTCCCTGAAGTACTAATAAAAGCCCTTGACATCTCTATCCAGATTTAATTTTATTGGGGCTTTAGTTTTCCTAACCTGATCCTTGGCTGCTCAGATAATTTCTCTGTATTCCACTCAGAGTATCTGTTTTTTCTTTCACTCTGTGTACGCTTCCTTTTTGTATTTGAGTTTGCCCAGGAGCTTCTTTATTTATCCTCACAGACTCTGATTTCTGAGCTTGAAGGAGGTGATCCTTGAATACTAGCCAGCTTTCTTGGACCCCTCTTCCCTCCAGGGCTTTATCCCATGCTACTTTATCAAGCAGATCTCTGAACAGGCCCAAAGTTCACTCTCCAGTCCAAGGTACCGAGCTTGCTTCACCTTCCTTGCTGCCTTAAGGATTTTGAACTCCACCATTTCACAGTCACTGTATCCAAGGCTGCCCTAGAGCTTCACATTCCCCTCAAGCCCCTCCTTGTTGGTTAGAATATGTAGAGACAGGTTGTTCTGTTTTTTTTTTTTTGTTTTNGGTTTTTCTGTTTTTTTTTTTTTGTTTTTTTTTTTTGTTTTTTTTTAATAAAGGGAACTATTTGATGTTGATCAAATCTTTTAAATGATAGAAGTGGTCCCAGTGGAGTCGGATTAGTAAGCAGAAGGTAGAAGAGGCAGCCAAAAGCACAAACTGCAATTTACCACATGGTCCGTGCAATTTATCACACAAATGTCTCTGACACATGTGGTACATGTGCATCCTACAAGTTTGATTGCGTTGCTTTTATCTACTCACTTAAGATTTTACCAAGCCTTCTCCCAGTACTGAAAAAAGGAGAAGTAGCAATGAGAGTTTGCAACTGCTTAGTCTATAGAGCACAGTGCAGTTATGAAAATACTCAGAGCAGAAGTTCTTTGAGCTGAGAGAATCATCACAAAATGTTTATTAAGATAGATGCTGAAAATTAAACTCAGTCTTAGTTTAGATATGAATGTACAAGAAAGAACAACACCTAAGAACCTGATGCAGGTTAGTTTAATCAGAAAATACTTTGTGCATCTCTACAGAGTCTACATGCAGTACTGCACAGAAGTGTCTGTGCTACCAAACACACCAATGTATTTTTTGTGGTCTGCAGATAACTGCATGGATATTAACGAGATTCAGTCATTTGTGCTGGAGGCAACATTTCTCCTAGATCATCTTATTTGTTCCATATTTTTATCTCCTGCTGCATCAGAAGGGTTTAGTTTGCTGGAGTTTCTTTAAAAGTTACATTGTGAAAACAGCGCAGGCATCATGCTGTGTTCACCCGATAAAGTTCTGCACCATCAGTAATTCCGGTAAGGCTTTGTGCTCTCGTGAAAACACTGAGACAGAATCAGTATTTTAATAGAAAGAGCCTATTGATTAAAAAGAAACACATCTATACTATCAATTTTTTCAGCTGTGACTATATATCCTATGCAGGTCCTTCAACAAATGAGAAAGTTACCAGAAAGGAGCAAATAGCGACCATTTCTTAATTAAATTTTAAATTAAAAATAAAAAGTGCTGTACATGTTGTAAAGGCAACGGTGCTAACATGAAGATAAACAGAAAAATAACATGATTTTAAGGGTAAATTTTTACTGACAGTATAATTTAGAATAGGAGTCATGATATCTTGCTATCAATATCATTTAATAGCATTACATAACATTCTCTGATATTTTCATAGACTGAGGAAGCTGGGTTTGTTCAGCATGAAGAAGAGAATGCTGCGGGAAGACCACATTGTGGCCTTCCAGTATTTAAAAGGAGATTATACACAGGAGGGGAAACAACTTTTCACAAGGGTAGACAGTGATAGGACAAGGGGGAATAGTTTTAAGCTGAAGGAGGGAAGGTTTAGGTTAGACATCAGGGGGAAGTTCTTTACTGAGAGAGTGGTGAGGTGCTGGCACAGGCTGCCCAGAGAGGTTGTGGATGCCACAACCCTGGACATGTTCAAGGCCAGGTTGGATGGAGCCCTGGGCAACCTGATCTAGCACCAGATCTGGAGGTTGGTGGCCCTGCCTGTGGACTCTAAGCTTAATCACGTTCAATTCATTAACACAGTTAGAGCTGTGAATGAATTTATTCACACAGCCAGAATCGCTTAGAAACAGCTTCTAAGTCATAGATTATGGGAACTTTTTCTCTATACATCAACCATGATTCCCCCAGAAAAATACATCAGTGAGTCATTTGGAAATGTGTATTTGATGGAAGAAGTTCACTTTTTTCTCTGAATTAGTTTCGTTATATTTCAGCAGAAAGGCTGCTGCTAATTGCACCCAATTATTAAAAGCAGCCTGAAAACAAAGGCCTTAACACGCACGAATGTCACACAGATGTGAAAGATTCCTCTGCTAAATTTACCTGCCAATCTGTTGCTCAAGGACAGATACATTTCAGATCCAGAACTTGACCAAAATCCCTCAAAATTTGTGGGGAACCCCTCTGAAAGCCACAGTTTTGTTCTGAGTATGCGTATGGAAGTACAAGAAGTGAATCAATGAAGTGATAGATTGGAGATTCAAACAGGAATACATAGACATAGGTCTAAAGGGAGAAAATCCTTCGCAGAAATTCTGTTCTGTGCATTCACCACAGCACCTCCCTTTTTGTGATCCACTCTCCAAACCTGTGACTCACAGGAAATTTCTACAAGGTCAAAATAGTCTTTGTGAAAGCATTTTCACATAATTGTACCTTAAACTACTTCTCAGCAACCTGACTGTGCTAGGGCAACGCCACCAAATCACCGTGGTTGTTTTCAGAGGCCCACTGTCATAAGGGAACCAAGCAGATAGAAGGAAATTGTAAGAATTCTTTTGGGCTATCTTTCCCAATTTGCACTGATTTCTGTACTTTCTCTCCACCTTGAGGGTTAGGATACCTAAGCAACAGAGATAAGGTAGAAATTAGATCTTTACTTTCCTGAATGTGTGAGGAATTTGTGTGAAGGGTCCCTTCTAATTGCAGGTGTTTGGGGAAAAAATAAAACCAAAACACTGGAAGAGGATACAGTCTTTGTAACTAATTTATGACAGTCAGGCAACAAACTGGATCATCGCTGTTCCATTGTTAGGCTTCATGAACAATTTGACAGGTCTGGATTCTACCTAACAGAAGGCAGCAGTCCAAAGCTCCAGATCACCTGCTTCACAGACGTATTTCCTTGGAAATGAATTTGATTGGAATAGTCAGTTTCCAGTAGGTCCTGACATAGATGTCTACAAAACTGCATGTGGCTCTCCATCTCTGTTGCGTCCTACATGGGATGTATAAACTGTGTGTGTGACTTCTCACCACAACTGAATAATTGTTTCTGGCACTAACACCATTTAGCATTGCTTTCCAGAATCATTAACTCTTATTATTATATTGTAGAATGACAAAATGACAGGATATCTCCCATCTTGGATGAGGACTGGTGATGCCAGTAACCAAATATCCGTCTTTCATTGTGCTAAGGTGATGTTCTGAATTTTCAGGTACCTAGAACATCGTGAAAAGCATCTTGAAAATTTTTCCTACCTTCTGTTGAATACATTGAAAATAATAAAATAAAATACACTTACCCTGATATATACATTGCTGTAGTAAAATTCTTATATAGGTTTTGCAACATTTTTAACATATTAATTAGAGATATATCTAATAATATGGTTAAGCTATTGGATCTACCTTCATTGTACTATTAAAAACCATATATACTGTACACACTATTTTGCAAGCAATCCATAGAACACTTAAAGGCCTTTAATAGCTATCATAAAAATTAATAATAAAATATGTAAAGGATAAGCTACCATGAAAATGTCAGAGGAAAATGACCACCTGTGTATTCTAGATGATGTAGCTTATATGTATGCTGTGGTGCTACTTCCATTCAGTCAATGTTTTATTGAAAAGATGCATTTAGGGTTAGGTAACCTGATGGGTTAATGCACTAGCTCACATCAGAGGACCGAAGTCAGATTTGATTTTGGCTGTCAGTTGGGTTTTGAAAAGTTACCCTTCTTAATGAATCTATCAAACAGCAAAACTACAATTAATCAGAATTACTCTTTCCTGCAGGAAGAATTCAAGAAAAGCGTATATGTGGCTATGAAAGAGGTTGCAACAGAAAAGCTAAAATGAAAAATCTGACCTGTTGCATCTTTAATGTTATTAAGCAAATAGAAACTCATTCACTGAGTTGATGCTACAAACATTATTCAGAAACCAGTAACGAACTGGCAATAACAGATAGTCTTTTATATGATTATCTGAAGGACCAGGAAACATGATTGTAATAACACAGACATCTGACTGCAGCATCATGAAGAGATCTGGCTGGATGGCCGCACTCAGAGAGTGGCGGTCAATGGCGCAGTGTCTGAATGGAGACCAGTGACAAGTGGTGTTCCTCAGGGATCGGTACTGGGACCAGTGCTGTTTAACATCTTTGTCGGTGACATGGACAGTGGGATCGAATGCA
Organism: Penelope pileata; assembly: GCA_013396635.1. Taxonomy (NCBI): domain Eukaryota; kingdom Metazoa; phylum Chordata; class Aves; order Galliformes; family Cracidae; genus Penelope; species Penelope pileata. The sequence goes on from WBMW01006171.1 coordinate 1,687,242, forward strand.
CCCTCAGCAAGTTTGCAGATGATGCCAAGCTGTGTGGTGCAGTCGACACGCCAGAGGGAAGGGATGCCATCCAGAGGGACCTGGACAGGCTTGAGAGGTGGGCCCATGCCAACCTCATGAAATTCAACAAAGCCAAGTGCAAGGTCCTGCACCTGGGTCGGAGCAATCCCAAGTACACATACAGGCTGGGCGGAGAATGGCTTGAGAGTAGCCCTGAGGAGAGGGACTTGGGGGTGTGTGTTGACGAGAAACTCAACATGAGCCGGCAGTGTGCGCTTGCAGCCCAGAAGGCCAACCGCATCCTGGGCTGCATCAAGAGAAGTGTGGCCAGCAGGTCGAGGGAGGTGATTCTGCCCCTCTACTCTGCTCTCGTGAGACCTCACCTGGAGTCTTGTGTCCAGTTCTGGGGCCCCCAACACAAGAAGGATGTGGAGCTGTTGGAGCGGGTCCAGAGGAGGGCCACGAGGATGATCAGAGGGCTGGAGCACCTCCCCTACGAGGACAGGCTGAGAGAGTTAGGACTCTTCAGCCTGGAGAAGAGAAGGCTGCGGGGGGACCTGATAGCAGCCTTCCAGTACCTGAAGGGGGCCTACAGGAAAGCTGGGGAGGGGCTTTTTACAAGGATAGATAATGACAGAACAAGGGGTAATGGTTATAAACTGGAAGAGGGTAGATTTAGATTGGATATAAGGAAGAAATTCTTCACTGTGAGGGTGGTGAGACACTGGAACAGGTTGCCCAGGGAAGTCGTTGATGCTCCCTCCCTGGAAGTATTCAAAGCCAGACTGGATGGGGCTTTGGGCAACCTGGTCTAGTGGGAGGTGTCCTTGCCCATGGCAGGGGGGTTGGAACAAGATGATCTCTAAGGTCCCTTCCAACCTGAACCATTCTATGATTCTATGATCTCAAGCCAACCCCAGGCTATAGATTCAGCACTCTTGTATGAACTCGTGCGTCCATTCTGGGAGGTGAAGTTGTACCGTGCCCACACCATCTCTGTTTGACCCTGCACTGGGCTGTGTTAGGCACACCTGCATAGTGAGCATCTCTGCAGCAATTCCTTAAACAAGGCTGAAATGTGCCAGCATAAAGCAACATCATCTCCAGAAGCTAACTGATTTCTTTTAAAAATATATATAAAAACAGAAAGCTGAAAAAGGTTTACATTCATAAATAAATATGGCTTTCAATCTGTAACTAAGTTTTATCCCTGTCCAGCACTAACCATTTTCTTCTCATTAGTATTTGGCATCAATCTTCCGGTGCACCATAACAGTAAGTCACAGGGGATTTATGATTGCCATAGCTGTGGCAGAAAACTTCTCTTCAATGCACAAGGGATACATGTTCTGCCCCTGGCTTCCCAAAGTCAAGTTAACCAGCCTCTTCTTGCCTACAGCACAAGAAATGCATCAGCCTAGAGTCTGAATCAGCAGAGTGGCTGAGACCTACTCAAACGCACAGAAGCTGATTGATGAAGCATGATGCATCCCTTAATTAAGCAGAAGCTACTAATAAAAATGAACTTACGGGATGATTTGTGTGATTCTTGCAAGGCAGCCATATGTGCTGCACACTGGTAGTGGGAAAGGGTGGTATGCAGCTGATACCGGGAAACTACAGAAGAGGAAACTTGTTAAGAGAGGCAGTTTGGGTGCTGTCACTGTTTCAGAGTAGTCCATAATTAATGCCCTTCTCACTTATCCTTGTTCCTGTGCTAAGTTGTCCTCTCCTCCCTCTCTGCATCCTGTCAGCATTAGTGCTTGCTATCACGGCTGCTCCCACACCAGCATCTAGTTTCACTTCTTTAGTTGTGATTTCAGCATTGGGGGGAGATTAAACTCCTTGAATCTGCACATCTGTTGCCTTTTCTGTGCTTGTCTCAGCAAACCTTCACAGCAGCTGGGGTCCAGATACCTCTCCCTGTACTTGTCTACATGGCCTCACTGCAGCATCTTGGGTGGGAGCTGGAGCAGGAGCACACTGCGTGGGGGGGATTGGGAGAAGGCTCTAGGAAGTCATTCTCTGTGCCATCAGCAGGAGACCAGCCACAGTTGCTTTACCTAAGCATGCAGTTCACCTCTCGAAGACCCAAATTAGTATGGATAAGATTGTACAATCTTGTAGAGAGAGAAATACCAACTAATGAACAATCAAGAAGTTAGAATGTTATGAAAGTGTGGGAACTTTTGTTTACTGTGCACTGTCCTCAAGACATCCTACTGTAAACGAAAAATATGAGAAAAAAATGTAAAGGGAGAAGAGATGTGTGATGCTTGTATCCTAAGTCTCTCCATGCTCTGTGTCGGAGAATTAAGACATTATTTGCAGATGTGCATTCCTTCCTTTAGCAGGCTGAAGAAAATTGACCCATCTCCTTCGCTTGAGGGATATGATGATGTCTTCACGTAAATAAGTTTTGTTTTTTTCTGGAAATTCAACATTTTCAGTCAACTTTTATTAAAATCAATCTGAAAACAGCTAGGTAAGAGTTCTGTAGGAAAGGAGCATGAATTTGGTATAAATCAACAAATCTAAACCTTAGAAAATAAGCAAGCCTCTTACAAGTATACATAACAAGAATGCTGCCCATAATGCATGATATAGTCCTTTTCTTCTTAGCACAGCTAAGAGTATGGCTACAATGTCCAGTTGCAGATGTCTTTTTTGAGAGAGATGTAGCCTAACAGAGGGAAAACAAATAATTGGATGTCTAAACAGGAAGAAAATGTAAGAATTTTGATTGCGTGATTGAGCAAAAAGAAGATGGAAAGGAATCATGCGAACAATCTTCATATTTTTAAAAGGCACCTGGCTGAAAAAAGAAAGGAATAAACTTTTCTCCACGCCCTTGGTCAACAGAACAGAAAAATAGCAAGTTTAAATTGGAGCAACGGTGATTCAGACTTCAGCATTACAAAAAACTTTTAAAGAACAAGAATAGTTAAACACTGGAATGGATTGCCTAGGGATGTTCTGGAATCTCCATGATTGGAGTTTTATAAGAATAGGTTAGACAAACATCTGTCAGGAATGATTTGGGTATAGTTGATCTTGCCTTGGGGTAGGGGGATGAACTAGACGACCTCTGAAGGTTCCTTTCAGCCCTCTTTCCTACAATTCTACAAAAAAAAAAAAAAAAATACACTAAGTGATTGCATATAGAATCAAGCTTGGCACCTTTTAGTAAACCTCATTGTTTCTGCTTTTCTGTTGTTCATTTTGCAGCTCGGCCACGCTGCAGAATCCAGGTTTCAACAAGAATCTTAACAAGCTGTCTGATGCCAAGTAGTGCTCCGGTTCTTTTACATTGTTACATTTAATTAGGGTTTCTAATTAGTTTTCTCTGTGTATTACACTATATCCAGTCATCAATGTTAATAAAATCTTTGCTTAGTTTAAAGACTCTCACAAAGTTTTCATTTGGAAAGTGAGGCCATCTGGCCTCTCTACCTCACTAGGATTAGATTATGGGTAAAGTGTACTCCATCTGTTTCTGAGATACATGTATGTACTACACAGGAACGTGCGTTGGGGCAAGGCTAAGGAGGGATTTCATTGCCAAGATAGCTGAAATACAGTCAGATCTGTCTAGAAAATCTCTTCAATACTGTCAAGGCCAAAAAATAAATAAAAGCGCCTTTTCAAAGTGTTCTCAGCATTTCTTCAGAGTAGGAGTGTTTATTGTTTCCCACTGTGTGAAGTGAAGCCTTCCACTGAGGATATAGCTCAGTACTGAATATATTTAAAATATTGAAACGATAATCCCTGTTTTGTACTGTGTTTCTCCAGAAGCATTCTTCAGCCTGCTCTGAATATTGCTGAGGTGTCCCTGACAAAGTTGGAAGAATGAGACTGTGCTGCAGAGCGTATGGCAGTGCAGAACAGGCCCACTTAATTAAACTCAGTCCCTGAACTAGCATGAGGTCAGTCCTGCCTGCTTGTTTATGCATTCCTACACCCTTAGCACCCCACGTACGGCATCTGGAACCTTACTGACATTATTAGGCAAATCAAATGTCTTGATTTACTAAACAAAGTACAGGACATTTTGCAACTGGGAACTCCAACAGCTGCAATGCTTCCTCAGCTGCAGTTACATGGTGACTTTTTAAAATGGTCATACAACCAGATGAGTAGATTTCCCAGTCTTTTTCCTTTACTTCATACAAAGCAACTTAGTGGTTGAAGCCCCTGTGAAGTGGGTTCTGTTCCAGCCACAGCACACACTTCTCTTTAGCCACTGCTCTCAACCTATTACTCAAAGAAGACATAAAGAAGTTATGGGAAGGTGGCAGTCAAGCCCAATCACCTAACTGGCAGCAGATATTTCATCATGTCAGGTCCATTCCCATCATTCTCATTTGGGTTGGATGATGATAAAGAGATCATGGGAACTACTGTGCATGCGAGATTTTGGCTCAGGAATGGAATTCACTACGTGAAGATCCAGTGTAAACAAACCATTTTTCATAGCATTTTGATAAGAAGCAACATTTCAAGTTTAATTGCCATTGAATTGAAATCCCATTTCTGATTTGACTTTAAGCCACAAACTGTACACTGACATTTAACAGGAATATCACTTTTCCAGACCTTTTTTTATTCAAAGTTGTTTTCTGTAGTCAATAGACTGCATGGAATAACAGCACATCCTGCTTGGCTCTCATCCTTTTTGACTGAAACTCATGGAGAAAAAAAGATGTGCAAAAAAATATTTGAACATTAAAACTATTTCACTAAAAATTACCATGGGTGTGTAGAATTTCTTCCTCTCTTACAATGCGTCCTATATTTGTTGATGGTTTCTTTAAACAAATAGAAGATCAAAAACAACAACAATAATCAGAACAAAACAAATGATACTTTCAAGAGATAAGTAGGACAATTTGGTCTCTGGCTGTAAAGAACCATTATCTATGACTTCCTTTGCTTAGCTATTTAGAACTTCGAGGAGGTAACAGTGACTTTCATTGATACTGGCAGATTTATGGGTCTAGCATCAAAAAAGAGCAAAGTGGCCTTGATCAATGTTTTCAATGGATGAGGTATGTACTTGCTTTCCATCAATATCAGACATGCATCACAACTTTTCCTGCCTGTTCTTTTTTTGAGAAAAGATATAAATTGTGACAAAGCACAGACTCTTTACTTGAGGCTCCCAGCTCTAGTTTTCTATGAGACAGATCTGAACAAAGATTTGTTTAGTTTTACACCTTCCTCTTCTCTCCTGTGTTCCACATCAGGTCCCTAAATGAACACTTGGATTATTTGTGCATCAGTGACATTTTTGTATTTTGGAAAATAATAATTTTCTTTGACTCATGAAAATTCAGATTATATCTGTCATATAGTCCATCACTGGTAACAAATACAAACAGGTTTCATTATCTGAAGGGACATCATTAGGATTAGATAGGAAAATAAATTTACACTGCATACCGTGCAAAACTATGTTCTGGCAGCTATGTTTCCAATGATTATTAAAATACTGGGCTGTACAACTTACGTTATTCTTCTATGGATTTTAAAGAAAAAATTGAACAAAAAGAATGAGAAGAACTGAAGAGATAGATGAAGCAAATAGGTAGTGAATTGTCCCCCCAGTCCTATCATCTCTAATATTTTCTTTCTTCATGAAAGAATTTTTGTTCCTATATGGAAATCTATTGAATGCTGCACTAAAAACCACAGCTTTTCAGACCTATCTTTATGTTTTAGCACCATTTCACACAAGGCACTTTTCAGAAGATGACTCAGTTGTTTCTAAGCTTATCCACTTAGAATTTTTGCATAGAAAAGTGCCAAGATCCATCCCCCACGTCCTTGCTTCAAACTTCCAAACAGCAATAAAACACTTAATATCTGAACTGATTTGCTAACTCTGTGCGACAATCTGAGTAACAGATGTATCAGCTAAATGTGGTCATGCTGTGTAGAGCCAGTTTATCAACATATTTTGAGAAATAGCATGGCCAAATTCCTTTTATCAATGTAAAAACTGGGGCAACTTACTAGGTTTCAAGCTCAACAGAAGACTGACTTGTTCAAGGTGAATCTTCTCTCACCTATTACTTCAGACTTTCCAACCAGAGAATTATGTTATTGAGAAAATGTTACCTTTCCTCTAAGCTATAAGTAATCTGGAATTTATGAATAATTTGGATTCAAATGAAAATTAGCCATCTTAGTCTATCCTCATATTTGCATATTGAGGAAAAAAAATTGACACTTTCAAATTTTGGCTGTTTAAATGAGCTTTTCATATTCACAATAGAATCTGAGATTCCTCAGAAAGAATTCTCAGGAATCATTGGCAGCAATTTTGTTATTTTCTTCAAATTAAAACACATTCATTGTTAAAAAAAGAACTTATTAATTCCAGCTTGCAGCTGGACTAGGAAAAGCAGAAGAATCGAAATAGTAAACATTTACAATTCCCTGAAGTTTCAGTTCTTAAGTTGTCAGAGCAATTTTTTTTTTTTTACCCTTGTTAAGACAATCAGCTTTGTAAGACACTCTTATTTTCTTTGATAAATCTTTCTGTTCTTAGAAGAAGCTATGATGAAAGAAAGCATTTTTCCAGCTTTGAATCTAGCTGAAGCTAGAGTGGCTTTGAAAACAGTGTGCATCTGAACACCTTCACAAGTTCACCTATATTAGTCACGTGTGTGAAGAGCGAAAGCAAACACCAGGGAGAAGAGAGTACATTCTATCAAAACCTGCTGATATTTGGAGCAATCATTATCAAAGATAAGCCAGAAAAGAGGAACAATATGGTCGGAGAGGGAAATAGAGATACTTGAAAGAGCCAGATTTTACACATTTCACTAGTGGAGATCCCTAGTGATGAGAGATTTGCAGAAGTTCTAATACGCTGTGAACTCAAGTTGTCATAGGATCTACAAATCTTCAGACATGCCAGCCTTTAGTCATACTTTTAAAAACCTCCTCCAGAATGGTTATATTATCTATTTGCACATAATATAACGTGCCTCACTGCCTTCTTCAGGTCAAACCTGCCAAAAACCTTTCCAGACAATGGAGCTCCTCTTAGTTCTGAGCTGTGACTCACCAGACTGCTACCGAGTAGCAAATGGCCTACCGCATCCTATCTCTAACAAAACTACAAAATTGTTAGTACATGCACATGGATTCATTGAGACACTGGGACATTCTACACTGGCCACGGATTTTTATATATACACACACAATCATGCAAGAGATGTAAGTGGGCTAAATAAAGGTATCAAAAGCACCTTGTCATTTTATCTACATATATGCTTGAGGAAGAATCATGCAATCTTCACTGTAAAAATATTTTAAAAAGAGTTGCACTTCGTAATCTTCCAAGCATCTTAGAAGTTTTTAGTGGATGGTGATTCAATATGTTAGATCAGCTGATCTCACCTCAATGCACAGTAGCTATGAAGAATTAAATAAGTAGATTTTGAGGAAAAAATCTTATTAGTGCTTTCACATTACTAGAATGTGCTGGTGATTAAATAGAAACAAACTTAAGAGCAACTAGAGCAATATATTCTTGCCTTTTAACAAGAAACATACCTTTTTGTTATAAATGGTCAGATCACAGCACTCAATTGTGCACTTGTAAAGTATAAAGTCATCAAAAACCTTTCCCGATTCGGTGTTCAGCAACAGCTGTGAGATATATGACCATGAATAGAAATGAATGAGAGCTAAATCATGTGTTAATCATTCCCAGAACTGGGTCAAACATAAGCTCTCTCTTGATGTTTACAGACACAGCTGCCTGTCACGGTCATCCTCTTCAACTGTCATCAGACTACAAATGACGAACTAACAAGTTGTAGGAGCTGTGGCCCCAAGTATCTATGTGAAAAGTGGTCTCAGAATTTCTGCATTCTCAGGGGCAACAGTGACTTGTCAGTTCATTCTTTTCTACGGAGATGCTGCCTTGAGTCACCCCACTGTAGATTTAGAATGATTGACGTGACTGTTTTGAGTAACACAGGGTCTGATTCACACCCTCACCCAGAATAATTCCGCCTCTTCCATTTTCCTGTTTGACATCTGGATAAAGTGCTCCCACTACTTGCATTATCTGTCACCAGCTAGATTTCATAGGGAAGATTATTTCCACAGCTCTTCCAGTCACTACTTTCTTTGCCCTGGTTCTTAAGCTTGCTGCACAGTCTTTTTCCTTTTCAAGTAATTTCTTTTTCTTTAGACTTATTCAGCAATAGCATGGAAGGGTCTCTGTTCTGAATAGGCTACACACACCCACTTGTGAATCAAGACTAATCTTAGTCCTCAGAACTTCCACAAAAATATGATGGGCACAGACCCTGACAAGTCCGTAGATACGTGGAGTTCAGCACTGATCTCTTCCATGTCCACTTTCTACCACTGAAACAGATACGTACGTTAGTGGAGTTGCATATGATTGCACTCATTGTAAACAGCTTTGGAAATAGACCCCAGCAATTTGGATAGTTTAAGTAATCACCTGGACTGAAGAGGAGTTGGGGATGAAATTTAACTTTCAGAAAATACAGTCGTCATTGATATGTTTTGTGATTTAGAAATAAGCTATCCAGCAAAATGTTCGTGCTTATGTTACTGAGATGCGTGTCCAGGTGACCGTGAAAAACAGCAATATTTTTGTTTGGAGGAAGCGTTTAGATGTGGTTCAAAATCCACAGACTGCTTCAGAATTCTCTATTTCCTGTTGTTGAAAGTGAAAGATTAATGGCAAACCAATTCCTGCCTCAATTGTAGATGGCAACACTTTATGGTGGAGGAAATCTATACATTAATATAGGAGTCTGCATTTCAGGAGGAAAAGAGATCTCATGAGAAATTTCTTGAAGGTTGAGCTTTTTACTCAATCTTTAACTAGTCAGTGCTTGTTTTTGTCATCATCACCATAAACTAGAGGTATGCTATGTTGCACTGAAAATGGAGCATGAGAAAGGAAAAAAGCAAAACGTCTTCTGAAGGAAGAAGAGACCACATCAGGTTGTTTGGCCAGTGCCTGAAACACAGTCAGCTGCATATTTTGTTCAAAACTAGTAGGCATGTCAGAGATTGTTATTGCTGCAAAAACAAAGTATGGGCAGTCTGCTTCAGAGGGGTTTTACATCCTATACATATTTTCTCCTTCTAGCAGTGATTCACTTGTCCAGATCATGGTCAAAATATCAGCAAGAGAATGATCCTGCTTGAAAGGGAACAGATACATTGAGGGTACATTCAAAAAAAAAAAAAAGAAAAAAAAAGAGTTCAGCACTTGTTTAGCTTAAATAAGTGATTAAAACCTGCAGATTTCTTTCTACACCTCTCTACCAAAGGAACTCAGACTATAATTCTAATGCAGTGACAACAAATCGGAAGAACTGTTACTAGAAAGCGATATGGTGGAATCAAATGAAGCACATGGAGAAGGAATCGCTACCATACCATGCCACAAACATATGGAGAAAAAAAAAAAAAAAAGGAAACTGACCCTGGCCTCACCATCTTTTTACAACAGTATACAAGAAGCGTATCAATAATTGGTAAGCAAGACCCATCTTTAAAGACAGAGTTATTGTGGTGTGAGAATACACTGCCTGCAATTGCAAGCATCCCTTTATTTGTACTATGAGCAGAGATACAGAATGTAGACAGTTGGGTTTTTTTTTTTTTTTTGATGTTGTTGAATAGTTTCACCCAAAACAAAAGCAATTTTAAGATTCATTAGACAGCATAAAGTAGTAAAGAGAAATGAGAGTTCAGATTGGGATAATTCTAATCTAGCCTCTGAGCATTATTGGCTGTTATAATAGTCTTAACTTGCATGTGACAATAGTATCATGCCACACATATAACAGCACTAGCTAATGGATTTTTTTTTAAAAAGTAAATGTTATATACATGGAGCCTTGATGTTTGTTTCTTGAAATGCCTGAATGATTCATCTCAACAGATTTCTGCACTTAAGAATTTCTTAACCAAAAGATTCTCAAAGGAAGCAGTTGAATGCAAACTCTCAATATGTCACATTTTGGCAGTGATTGCTTAATGCAGCAGCACACTAATGAATTGCTCCACTGCATCCTCTGATCATGAATATGAATCGGAGTACTATAAACTGAACTCAATGTACTGGTAAGTGACTGTATCTGATTGTGCCAGCAGCCAGATGATCTTCTCATTAATGAGCTGAACTATTAGGAGACGGAAGAATATGAAGCCAAGCCAGCTTTGCGTTGTCTGATATTCTTTGCTGAAATTTTTCCAGGCTTACCAGAAATCTTTGTCAACTAGCAAAAGTAAACACATTAAAAAAGTATTAAGAATGCAGTTAAGACAAACAAAAACCCAGAGGCCCAAATTCTATTTCCGATTCCGTGGACATGATTCCATGGTTGTAGTGTTTCTGTTTCAATATCCAAACATTAAAAGATAATGAATTATGACTTCCTCTGCTTTTTGGTCTCTAATGTTCTGAGTATAGAAGCCTATGGCTGCTCATAAGAGTCCGAGCTCTTCATCCTCTTAACAGACTCCTCTATGCAGAGCTTCTAGATTCATTAAACTGATTTATGAAGGACATGTTGTAAACATCTTATGGAATACCAATAATCTGTTAGCAGCTCAAATTTCAAAAATATTTCTCAGAGTCTTAGTCTAAGTCAAGCACTGGTATGACAGACTCCATTAGTGTTTACAAGCAACATCATTTTGCCTTGCAGTTTAGATATAGTCACATCTCAGCTGGAGACAACCTTCATTATAAATCCAGAATGAAGCACCTAGATCACTTGCAGAGCCTCTACTCATAAGATCTCTTCTCCTGTACAGTGTGAAATGTTGTTTATTTTAAACAGCAGCAACACCAACCAACCAAAAAATAGCCTGTTGCCTGAAAGCTACAGCATCAAATTTAGACCAGAAAAATGTACAGAGCAAATCAAACTGTGGTCAACACTATTAAAGTAATTCTGCCTCTAGAGGGCATTACAAGCTAAATGTTTTTTACAGAAAGCGTTGAGAGCATCTTGAATCAGCCCAGAAGACAGTCCTTAGATTGCTTAAATTAAGGAGATTTTCTGTGTTAACGACATCAGTTATGTAGGAGTCAAAATTATTGGGCAGCAACACCAATAGATCTTGAATCCACAGGGTAACAGTAGATAGATATTGTATGAAGAGACGTTACAAGACATTTAAAATATCCCTGAAAATTCTTATGCGAGATCCTGTGGGCAACCTGTAGCAGATAACTGTTCCATTTTAATGATTTTGCCTGAATCCCTTTTATAAGTGCAGTGATCCCCACTGCTGGTTAAACTCAAAGATCATCAGGACATTGATCATTAACATAAATGCTTTGAATCCTTGTCACCTGGCATGTAGGCCCATGTATCTAGTATAGGAATAAATAACATTATTATTTGACTCTGTCAAGATCTGTGACATACATAAGGTGATCAGATAGCAATGGGTGTCAAAGTATTAAGTCCCAGGCTTTTTATGCATTAGACAAAGACAACTAAGTAGCATAGTAATATTCTGCTAGTGAGATGGTATTGCAGATTCTTCTCAGTATCTGCTGCTTTCTGAAGGTATTTGATAAGCCTCTTTACTATGCAGTATGAAAATGCCCACCAGTAGTTTTTTTGCTCTGTGCAGGTAGATTAAATCCTTCACAATAACAGCAAAATATTTGTGTCCATGTAGCAGAGAGAAGCAAGGATTGTGCATCTCTAGCTGCATGCTGAAGATTTACTTTGCTATTGTAGGAAACAGCAAGCAGAATGCTTCGATATGTTTTGGCTATGAATGTTTTACTATTCACATTTTTTCAACCACAATTGACTGGATTTGATGGGGGCAATTAGAGTAATTACTCTTTCTTTTTCTAGGGACTGATACACAACTTCCTGTAGTTGTCTATTACCCTGGCATTGCCATGATCCTTTTGATTTTTAGATACTGCTGTGAGTAGTCTGACAAGTGTCGTATCCCACCAGATTTCTATGGATGTATATATCTTTCAGACTCATCAAGATATGTAAGTTCACTTTACATTTTCAATATTCCTTTCCCTGTGCCTCTACCTATATCCATTCTGTGTGTTCAACACTGAATTGTGAGAATAGATTGCAACGTCTCCTATAAACAGGAAAGTCACCTCTAAAGTACACTCTATTTAGTAACAAGTATCCTAATCAGGAAAGCCTGCATTAAATAAACAGTTAAAAATACATTATTAAAATGCATTTGAAAAATTTGTTCAGTGATACAGTAAGCTACATCAATAAGAATCAGAAGTAAAATCACACAATCACAACTATTGATAGGCAGATGTTACACAACTTTATGAAAATCTTTACCGTGTTGGCCTCAATATTATTGCAGTGAACAAAAATATCAAAGTTATAGTTTTAAAAGATTCTGTAACAGTTTCCTTGTTTTTTTTCATATTAAACTCCATTCCTTAAACAAGCTATGGACTTGCTGCATAAGACTAAGATAAACTACTAACTCATCTGATCAGGTGCCCAATTCAAGAATAAGTGGAAGTGGTCGCTACCTCTGCCATGAGCTGAATACGCTTAAGGCGAAATGCAAGGATTCTGAGACGATAGGGTGGCCACGCAAAGTATTTTGAATGTTAAGGGCGCACGAACTACAAATTTCTTGTGAACATCATTTATAGAAACATCCTGTCTTCCCAATTAAATAAGTTTTGGAAAGAAAAGAAGGACAGACGAAAAGAAAGGAGGAATGGAAGGGGGGATGTTTATCAAATAAAATGAACAAACCTATTCGTATGTAAGGAAGCGTGTGGGAAATACCCAGTTGCTCAGAAGCTAAGAAGAGGAGGGGTTTTTTGCATTTTTTGTGTTTTGCAAATGAAGAAGCAAAATTGCTTCAGACAGGTTCTCTGGAATCCCAGGCAAAGTATCATAGGTCTTAACAACGGACATACACAAAGGTTTCAAAAAAGTTTTGACTCACGCAACCAAGGGCAGCAATCTCTCACCAAAGTGATGCTTCTTCAAGGAGCAGCCAATCTTCAAAAGAGACACACTCCTCTCCGTAGCCGGCTGTAAGAGACTGTTTTGGAATCTTTCGTCTCAAAGTTTGCTGTGAGAACTCTCTTATCTCAAAGTTTGCCCACCTGCCCGAAGGCTTGCAGACCATGGACAACGAGAGACAAGCAGCCGCTAAACGGCCATCGAGCAGCCTTTCAGCCTGGCGCCTTGAGGGAGGCAACCACCGAAGGGAACGGGCAAGCCTGGGCTTGCACCGTCCATGCCCGTTCGTGTGATACGTGACATACCTGGGTGCCCAGGAACATCATGCTGGCCAAAAAAGAGGATAAAAAGTCCTCCAACGGAGGATCTGTCTAGGAGCTGCCTGCTTGCTAGCTGCCTACCTGCTGCTGTCTGACTGATGTCTGACGGATGCCTGGCTGGAGCTGCTTGATACCTCTTGCTGCTTGAGACATGAGGTCCTGCTGCCCTTCTACCTGATGCCTGCTTGTTGCTCCTGCTTCCTGCCTGATGCCTGACGATGCCTGCTGCCTGGAGCCTGCTCCTGCTTCTCCTGATGTCTGCTCCTGCTTCACCTGGTGCCTGCTGCCTGAGACCTGACAGCCTGATGATGCTTGGTGCTGCTTCTCCCCCTGTGCTCTCCCTCCCTCACTCCCACGCGGTCCTGAAGATACTCCTGGTCTGATAGAACGGTGTGGGATCCATGGTGGTGACTGTCCCCGCTTTCTATATGTAACCCTTGCTCTTACTTCCTATCTTTTACTATCACCCACTTCCCCACCCCCCTCAACGACCAGAATTCCTATTAAACTGGTCGGACAACATTTGACCTCGTTTGCGTCTTAATCTCACTCCGGGTATGTTACAGAATCTCCCCTCACTTCAATAATCAGAGCAGGACACCAGCCCTTATACAAGTGCAGGGCAGCCCCACCCTGGGCCCATCCCTTCCAGCCGCCTTTTGGGGCACAGGTGCAAACAATCTGCCTGTGCTCCCCAGGCCAGCCACAGCCCTCCTCCAGCTGCTCAATCACCAGTTCAGGCCATAACCTAACACTTCCCATACACATTGCTTATTTGATTGTTTGTTAAGAGAAGGCAGAAGCACGCATACGCATTTTGATTTATATAAATATTAGTCAAACAAAATAAACTAGAAGTGTTGGTTTTAACCTTCACCTGTGCTGCAGACCCTTAGCTATGGAACACTACTGCTATTGCAGTGCTGGTCTGCACAGTAAGCTTTGTTTTGTCCTGAGATCACAGATACTGAAAGTAAGAAAGAGAAAGATTAATCTGATAAAGGCATTGCCATTTCTAATCGGACTGATGGGAAACTGTGGTATGGAGCTAAAGACGCAACACAGGGTGAATTACTGTGAAGTGATGAACTACCTTAAAGCTGAAGCAATCAAATAGATAGCCCTCACATCTAAAAATTACTGCAGCATCTTTATTCATCAACAGCTTTGCACAAATGTATCATGCTCACTCCTCTCCATAAACAACGGAAGCATTCTAGATACATCTGATCAGATTAAATCTTAACCAGGAGACTCATCCACTGAGGTGTCTCCTTCTCACTTCCCAGAATTAATCTCTCATTTAAGTGCAGAAGAATAAGATCTTCGAAGCTTGGAAACGACATTAGAAAAAGTAAGAACACTACAACCAATGCCTGCACTCATAACCTACTGCAATAGAACTGAAAATGCTTATACTTGTATATACAAGAGCCCTAGAACTTTTCAGTAGCAAGCAGCTGAAAACCTGTTTTACAATGAAGAGACAAAATTGCTTCACACAGGTTATTTGCAATCCCAGGCAAAGTATTATAAGTTTTAACAATAGGTATAAACAAAACCACATAAGTTTTGACTCAGCCAACCAGTGAGGGAGATCTCCAGTTATACAGAACTGCTTTTCAAGAAGCAACCTAGGTCCAAGAGATGGTCTCTCTTTAGTGGCTGGCCCTTCTATGATCTCCAGCCTTTCTGGTCAGGTGGGGAGCACAGGTGCAAACAATGCCTGTGCTCCCTGGGCCAGCCCCACCCCTTCACCAGGTGCTCAATCACAGCTTCAGGCCCTGACCTAACCGTTCCCCTACACCTGTGGAAGTGAAATTTGTGAATTCTAGTTCAGAAAGTGTTCATATGTGTTTACACAAACCAACATCACATGGAGTTTTCTTGAACACTTGGAGAGGCCAAGAGAATAAAAGATGAAAATTCAATAATAAAAAGCCTACCACTGAATATCCGATTCAAACACTATAATCAAAAACTACCTGATAAATACTATATGATTCAAATACATTCAAATGAAATGAAGAGAAGGCATGGTATCCTAGAAGACTCAGCAGAAAACTCCTGTAAAAATTCACTCGTAATTTGAAGAATTAGATTATGATTTGGTCCTTACAAAATGCTGAAGTACTTAGAGTCTTTTTTTGAGAAATTAACGAGCTCTGAAGATATTTAACATTTTGCAGTTGAATTGCCTGCTAGTAAACACAGCAGCCAAGTACCAATTTTGTGAGATCAAATGTGTTCTTCTTTGTTAAGCATCACATGGCTATGTTCCTGTGTATCAGGCTGCTTAAAACAGGACCTAATTTCACTGTCCCTCTGAAGAGATAGATTAGTATCCAAAAAGGATGTATGCTAAAATGATGAACAACAATGATGAAACAGGTATTTTTATAGTTGTGATTAAAAAAAAGATATAACTTTTAATTTTTTTCTCTCTTTTAGTGTTTATCTCACTTGCAAATCTGTACTAAATAGTGTTTCAGTCTTTTACTTGATTTCTAGTTTTGTATCCTAAAGAATTTACATTTAAGTAAAAGATTTTCAGAAATAATTTCTAAGAATCATCCAGTTTTCCTAAGATAATACTGACTTCTTTTCCAAAACCACCTTTGATTAATGTTGGAAGCTATATTGCTTAAAGATCAGGCAAAATCAATTAACAGTACTTGAGACATAGTATACATCACTTTACAAAAACGTAATTTATGGGACGTTCAGTCAACATACTGCCGTGCATTTGCTGAAATACATTTATTGGTTATTTATCATGTGTCTTACATTGAATAGTTTACAGAATGATTACACTATTTGCCCAGCTTTTGAGTAAGTTTTTCCCAACTTCTCGAAGAGAACAATCGATGGTGACACAGTTTGAAAGTCCTAAAGGAATAAAAAAGAGACAAAAGTGTTAAATTTAGCTTTCATGTCTTCACCTTTTATTTTTTATAGTACTTTAGAGCACAAAATGTTGTCTTCTAGTTACATTTCATCAATTAGAATATTAATTATGAAAAATAATGTACATATGAAACGTACTTTTTTATATAATATGTAGATTAGTTTGGAGGAGAAAACAATAATCTCTTGATATAATTGCAAGCAAACACGTATTCAAAATGCATTTCTAAGTAACTACAGGCACTGCAAAGATTTCCAGCCCCACAAACCAGATCTTACAGTCTTTTGTGACTCATGGTATATAAACATATATCCTCTGTGGTAACCAGGTAATTAAAAGATAGCAAGTTATTTTTGCAATTTTTAAACTCTTCTACCTTTATTTAAACTTAAAATATGGATACAAAATCAGCTGCATAAGAGAAGGTAAAAAAATTATATATACTACATAAATACTAACGTTATCAAATTAACCATTAAATTGACCATGGAATTATGGTAGAAGGAATACAAGCAGGTTGATTTCTTTTTTCCAAGATAAGTTCTTAGTTCTTACACTGAATTTTTTAAAATGCATATGTGTACAAATCCGGATTGAATAATAGAAATGCAAGTCAGCCTGCGCCTTAGAGTACAGACAAGGAAGTCAAATGAGCTAAGTATTTTAAACATTATTTTGATTTAACTACTTACTAATAACACTTGTAGCAAGACCATGATACTTAAGACCAAAGCTATTTAAAGCATTCTTAAAAAAGATATTTTCATTGACTCTGAGATATTGAAACAGAGGAATTATCAGCTTCCCAGACCCCAACAGTTAACTTTTAAGATAATTTATTCTGAATACTTTCCACTGTCAAAATGATGCTCCGTGAAAGGGTTTCATGGAAATGCAATGAGTCTTCACAGAATATCTGGGGCCAAGATAAAATCTGTACCTTCTCAACACATTCCACAATTTGAAAAGTTTGGTTTTCTGTCAAAAGCAGAATAATTTTTTCTTTTTTCTGAAGGGTGACATGAAACAGAATTACCATTTTCAGGATACTTTAGACTTAATCACCTCACAGCCCACAGTTCAGCTGAATCTTCATAAGCAGATAAAATAACTATGACTTCTGTGTAAGCTCTATGCTAATGCTGACACGGACCACCTGAACTTCACCTCCTGCACTGCACACTGCCAAGCTACGGCCATATCATTTCTTACATCTAATACTTACAGTTGTTTGGTATAATTCTTTCAACGCTAGAGCATAAATCTTAACATAGCAAGGTAGACACATTCAAAATTAAATACTTCCTCTGTGGCATGAAAGTGAGTATGGCCCCATTCTTAACTCTTCAGAATATTTAATTTTTTATTTGTGCCTCCCAATTTCTTACACAACAGAAACAGCCTATTTGCATATTTTCATACTATACTTAAGAATGGCACAGAATTTTAATTTTCATTGTGTGTTTGATTTTACAAACAGCTTCTTAATACAGGAAAAATTGTCCTTATAATTATTATAATAAAAATTATTATAACACCAGCATAACATTAAATAGTTGCCTTCTAAAGTGAAGCTAGTTATACCTAATTTAGTAAATTCATTGGGCTAATATTTTTGATGGGAATAAGAAGGAAAACTCATAAAGGAAGCTCTAGTTGTAGAGAAAGTAAACAGATAATCTAGCTATAATTTAGGTTCAAACGGCAATTCAGAGCAGAATATAATATCCTTTATTTTGAAAACAGGAAACATATTCTTATTTACATACAGGAGATGTGGGTATGGTTTAATAATTTGAGGAAAAAAAAAGCAGAGAAATTGGGGTGAGACTGTGAAACCAGTGTACACCCCCCACATCAGGATAAAATCAGGAATGGCGAGTCTGAGCATTGAAGAAGTCTTCATTTGCTGGAGCAGACGGCTTTTGCTATTAGGATGCCTGGCCAAACAAAAACAATTGGCTGCCAAAATTAGCTCCTTGGGACGATTTAGGAGCCTTTGAAGTGAGCAGTTTTTTGAGCTGGAACTAAGCCCAGGTCCAGCTTCAAACTCAAATCAAGATGACAAAGAGGAAATTTTCTGTGCCACACGCCTCCTCAGCGTAAGATTACTTTGGGTTGGCAGCTGCACTGTTTATCTTGTTATTTAAAGCTATCTCACTAGATGCTCACAACTGAGCATTTAAACAACTGGCTCTGATTATGACGACAGCAGTTATGTTTGACCACATTTAGGAAACATCACACAGTCTGATGGACAATGAAATTATTGCTGGCCTTACAGTTTGACTAATTAAAGAAGTTTATAATGAATCGTAGAAGAATGTTGCACAAAATGCACATTAAATACAAATATATTTTCAGGAAAAGACACCCAATCACTTCTACATTTAAAGACACAGTTATTAATTAGTTTTGTATGTTGTAACAAAGTAAGGCCTGAAAATACTGTTTAGCCTTGCAAGATCTACCTCTTAGCACTGAAGAGAGTCTATTCCACTGTATCATTATAGTAGCAAAAAGGGAAAGGAATTGGAAGTCAGGATCTGTCTGTCAAATTTGATAATAAAACATAGGTTCAGATCCTCCAGTGACACATTGCAACGCACTGCTGCTTGACGCAGGTACACTGATATGTCTAGACCTTGCAGGATCACCGTCAGTTTAAGCTGATTGCTACAGAGTACTTCATTTGCAAAGTTATTTAGATAACTCATTTGAAGCTGCGAGAACAAAAATTGTGAGTGCAGACAAACACACTCCTTCAACATTATTTCCATCATGTTATCAATGGTAGCTGGAATGAATTAACTTATGAACGCAAATTCCCATTTATTGGTGAAATAGAGTTTTGCAGTCTCAAGATCATAGAAGCACGGAGCTGAGTTTTATCAATTTTTTCCACAACACATTCTTACAGTGCCATATAATTCCCATCATCAGAGAGCCTGTAATTCACAGGACGTGAGACCTATTTTTAAATTCCCAAACCAAGTTAATGTAACACTTCCTTTTCAAACTTGTCAGTCTTTGACTCCTTTCACTCTAGTAAATCGTAAGTGACTGAATCCAACTGACAGAGCTTATCAAGAACTATGGACCCTTTCAATTAATTTGACTACTTGACTGTCCTGTGTGCTCATCAGTTCCAAACAATTGAGATAAAAAGGTGACATAAAGCCACCACACAAATATTTGTTTCAAGTAGCACAATCTGATGTCATAGATTAGACCTGCTAAATGCTCACATAGTTCATCTTCGGAATGTTATTATTAAAGCAAATTGTAAAGAATTTGGACATATATAAATACAAAGACAACGTACAAATAATAGACAAAACAAAAGCTTGCAGAGCTACATCTGCATATAAGAATATCAGCTTGAAGGCCTTTGAAAATGCACTGCCTCATATTTCTAGTGATAAATTTGTACTAACAATGTTTCTTTCTAAACAATCTCGAGTGCACCGTCCAATTTCCTACAATATAAAAATGCACTTTGGAATGAGCTAGGAAATATATTGAAGCTGGGAAATTTAATGAAGTGGAAAGTAAACTACTTCAATCCAAAGGAAGTACAGGCAAACAGCAGCATATCCACTTAGAGATTTTAAGGCCAGAAAGTACCATTCCATTATATCCATCCCGGGTATACACTGCAGGTAACTTTGTACAGAAAATCTATCAAGTCCATAATAATTATGAGGCTAATAACCACATGATAAACTTGGAACAACAAGCTTACAATAAACTCCGATTTCTGATTTACAGTGTTGTATAGCCTTTCTCTGTAAAGACAGCAGTTCATTTTATTGAATATGGTGTCTGTCTCGTCCCAGGTGACAAGTGATAGGATGCAAGGCAACAGCCTCAAGTTGCACCAGAAGAGGCTTAGGTTAGATATTAGGAGGAATTTCTTCACAGAAAGGTTGGTTAGGCACTAGAATGGGCTGTTCAGGGAAGTGGCAGTCGCCATCCCTGGAGGTACTTAAGGGACATGTGGATGTAGTGCTTAGGGACATAGTTTAGTGGCGGGCTTGGTGTTAGGTGATGGTGGGAGTAGATGATCTTGACGGTCTTTTCCAACCTAGATGATTCTATGATTCCATACATAGAGATTTTGTTACATAAATAAAGTTGTTGCATATGGTTGTATGACGATTTTCTTTGTGCGCTAGGACAAGTACCATGCAAAGCCATTTCAAAGATAAATCGTATATCCTCTCTAAGGAAAAGTATTCTCCCTGTAGTGCTAATTCAGAGCACCAAGTCCTCTTCTGAGACAGTCTAATAATATAGAAGACACAGCATGATTGTGTGATGTCAACCCGCATGCCTCATGCTGTGCAAAAGTTTAACCAATCCATGCAAGGTTTGGATCTCAACTCTTTTTCATAGTGCTGGAATACCTGTTGCTCCTACAGAAACCTATGACTGTATGAATCTTCTGTTAGGAGTCAATGGAAGAAGAGACAACAGAAAAGTGGGTATAGATGCTGTAATACTAGTTCTGTGCTCATGCATATTTAAAACAAAGAACAAAACTCACTTATCTTTAGCTCAAAATCAACACCTACAGAAAAATATCAAGGTTTTAGAGAACGCAATGAGAAATTCTGCATAAAAATCCATACTATAGTTACGTCTTTCATATGTGGCAAGCACGCTGTGCAATCTTGCTGTTTCCATGAAGATGTGACACAGCTCATGAGAGCACCTGGTTTGAAAATCAAGCAGCACTACCAAGAGACATTGTACAGCCATAGTCCACAGCCTTCTCTGTTTAAAACTATGTGGTCATATTTAAGTATTCCCTATGATCCTAATGGTTGTAATAGTAAAATTAGAGTTTTAAATTGAACAGTCATTGTAAACCTCCTGACCTATTAATAGCCACAGAGGTCTCTAACAAGGAAGCAAACCAGAAACGGCAAGTTGTTATTCAAGTGAAAGGTTGATCCAGCGAACTATTATTTTTAGCAAATTTTTCAATACTGGTTAACAATACTTCCAACTAGTACAGGGCCTTCTGACATGACAAAATGAGTGTAACAACCCATTCTGTCAATACAACAGAAATGTCATTTCAAGTGCTCAAAACCCACTAAGCTACCCTAAAAAAGATTGATTTATCTGCTCTAGTGTTTCTTTGGGGCAAACTTTTCTCACAACTGAAACCAATTAGTGGGCCTGGCACTTGTAGTGCAGAATGTAGGTCAGCATCAAGTAATAAAAAAGTATTGACTTTTCTCTGTCTGTAAGCAGCATGAAAGGGGTGCCATGGCCTTGTCGTATATGAAAAGAGCTCCATTAATTT
Organism: Penelope pileata; assembly: GCA_013396635.1. NCBI lineage: Eukaryota > Metazoa > Chordata > Aves > Galliformes > Cracidae > Penelope > Penelope pileata. The sequence continues at coordinate 1,708,800 of WBMW01006171.1, forward strand.
CACTTATTTCAACCAGGGCTGTCAAATACTAATGCTTCTAGTGCACTTTTCACACAAAGTACATTGACACCAATCCCGGCCCCAGTGAAACAAGTTTACAATATTTCAGACAGTGAAAGGAGTACTATAATTTTTAATTCCCTGTTGTACATTTAGTCTCTTTAAGCAGCATTGTTCATGAGACCTACTGAGAGATATGAGATGGGCATTAATAATGGCTACACACTTCTTCTTATGGGCCACAGAACCTATTTCTTGGGCATAGTTTCAAGAGCTAATTAGCCATAAAGTTCCGTACATAGTTGTTTGGCAGAACTCTGGTGGTATTTGTTGTGTTTGTTTTCTGTGGCTTGTGGGCAGTGGGCATAGACTAACAATCCTGCTTTCCAAAAATGAAGAATAGGCCTTCTGTGACTTAAGGCTATAAAATTGAAAAGCTAATGTGTTAACCAATTGGGTCAACTAGCCCCATCAAATAAGAGATAATAACAAAAGCATGGATCATGCCTTAGGGACTGGATCTCATTGTGTCAGCGCAGAAGTATTGACCTGCAGGGAAAAGCCTGCCTTATTGGAGTTCCTTACACTAAAGTAGACAACTGACCACTGCTATGATGAAAGGGGTAAAATTATGTCCTTCCCTATTCAGCTTGCCAGCACAGTACAGAGGAGAAAAGCATTGAGCCATCTTCTCCCCCTTGTACTGTCTACTGCTATTAACTCTCCTAAACCCTTTACATTTTGTCTTTTGGGTAAGTGCGATGAAAAAAAGTACTTCCATGAAAAAAAGTACTTCCATGAAAACTTCATGAGCTTCTCCATATAGTGAATTGACACAGCGCTGGTCAAACTGACCAAAGATGTTATGAATTTGTTTCACTCCATTCTCTGCAATATCCTGCCTAAACTGCCTGCTCTTTTTATTTTTTATTTTTTATTTTTTTCCCAAGAAGTGAAATTTATAGTTCTTATTGACAAACTTGAGGGCTCTGAGTGTGATGTCTTCTAATTCATTCCGTAATTACCTCCTGCAAATGCAAACAATAACAACAACAAAACTCTTTGATTTAAAAGGACTGGGTGACTATGGAATGCAATTTTATACTTTCTTTAATGACTTTGTAAGAGCAAATCTTACCCTTTGAATCAACTTGCCATTAGATCTTAAAATAAAATGATATTGTATAGACATCATAAAAGGGAACTTTAAAATCTTCTGGGTTACACTTACATCAGGCAAGCTTTTTTCTACTTGTTAGTTTTAATCTTTTATTGACATTATGGTAATGTGTTGTAGAAACAAATCAGGAAATTATGCTCACAGTAGGAAATCTAACAACACCATTTTAATGTATTATCTTCCAAACAGAAACAGAAAACATTAATTGCTATTTAATTTATGTAAGAAACATTTCATTATTATTGCAGTTAAATTTTCATGGAGCTTTACAACTATCACTGGTTCTTATACATATCATCTTTTGGAATTATAAATGAGGAAACCAGACTCAAACAGGGCTGGCCAGAAATCGTTCACAAATTTGAAAAACCACAAATCTGATAATCACATAGATTTTTTATACTTCCTGTATGATGTGTTCAGTATGAGCAACAGAGCAGTGCATGCTCTATGTAACAGCCTAACACAAAAATTATAACTCTATTCTTCACTTTCTCTAATAATTTGAGAAGGAAGTGCTCTGCTACTAGCCTATGTTCACTGAAGTTTGCTTGCTTAGATCATCAGCTAAGCTGTGCTAATTGGTGCTTTGGAGATAACTGGCTAACACAAGAGAAGCTCTAAAAGTTCTTGTCCTTTTCATCTGTGCAAGGTAGGAAAGAAGAGTTCTAGCCTCTTTCTGCCCCTGTGTGGTTGGAAGCACCTCAGACAAAGGAACAGAAGCGTATCCCACTATACCCTTCCACAGCTGCTCAAATTAAGCTATGGCATGATAGACAGTAGTGATTATTTTGGAAAAACAACGGTTTGACCCACTTTACAGGAAAGTATAAATATTTCTGAATGAACAAAATATTTTTCAATAACTGTTTATCAAGGATTACAACTGTGTCACACCCTACAGTGCTTTCTCACAAGAAAAAGGAAATTATCTCATAGAATGGCTTGGGTTGGAAGGGACCTTAAAGGCCATCCAGTTCCAACCCCATGCCATGGACAATGTCGCCACTCATCAGATCAGGCTGCCCAGGGCCCAGCCCAGCCTGGCCTTGAGCACCTCCAGGGATGGGGCATCCACAGCTTTTCTGGGCAGTCTGTGCCAGTGTCTCACCACATGTCTCTTTGACATAAGTTTTCTGCAAGGAATGATAAAGAAAAGATGGGGAAGTATTTGATCCAGTGAATTACTTTTCTTGTAAGCTTTGCATCTCTAAAATAAACCTGCAATGTGAAACCAGCCTGTCCTCATCATGTGCAAAATAACCAGCAATGAAGATCTGTGGTTTGAATTTGCATTTGTTAAATTTATTTAGTACCCTGCAGTCACTGTGGTTGCCCAAGAGGAAGGAATTCCCAGCTGTACTCTCTAGGTTCATTTAGTGCATTTATAGATGATCTGAAAGCCAGAAACTGTTTGGTTCTTCCTCCCACACATGTACTAGCTTTGCAATGCTCTAAACAGAAGCACATTCTCCTTTATAACTATGCAGCTAATGAATTTATTTATGTGTATAAAGCTAATCTACTGAGAAGGAATAGATCACCATTATGTAGACAGTTCAGGTACTTTTAGACATACTCAGAGCCAGTATCAATATTACAAGTATAGTTTGCCACACAAAGTTACAGTCTGTGCAGTACCTTGTTCAATGTTATGAAATAACACCACCTAAACTCTGTTTTGCCTAATGTCTGTACTTGAACCAAAACTGCCGAAGATAATATTCTATTTTTATGAACGAATGCATTTTTTTAACAAGTAAATTAAATTAAGAAAGCAATGTGAATTTCTCCACAAGCTATTTCATACTTGGATACCCTTGAACTTTACTGAGTCTGGGCTAAAAAACAAATGTGCACTTGAAATAGTTCAACTGGTACTCAGAATCCCAAGAGGTGTTTATTTGTTATTGTCATGCAAATCCCTACTTCTTGCAGGGTGTTTAAAAGTATCTATATATATTTCAGGAGGGGACTAGATGTTAATTTAAGATGCCTAAATACCATTTTGTGGGATATGAAAACACTGCTGAGTAATGCATAAACCTTTTATGAAGTTACTAAATCTGAGATGGAACTATGCCTAACTACATTCCAATGTATGGGAAACGTACAGAGTCTTAAAAGCGCCTGATGAAAAGTAAAGGACACATTTTTATCATAGTACTTGTATTTTTATACCAGCTCCTTGTCCCGTCCATCACATACACTCTGCTAGCAACAGGACGTACGCTAGAAAATAATGCACTTAGGGATAAGTATCTTGACTTATGACATTTATAAGCTGCCTCTTTCATTGTCTAATCTGTTCAACCATAACATTCTCTTTCCAATAGAAAATATGCCTGTGCCAAGTGCTGACTGCCAAGATAAACTCAGAACCACTTTTAACCTGCTGGACTACAGCCAGGAAATGTTTAACCTGCCAAGATCAAGTTACAACTATCTCTAACTTGCCAAAATCATGCCACTAGGAGTTAAGGAGGAATAATTCTGAACTGAAATCCTCATCTGAAAACATTTTTTTCTTATCAGCTTAAGTTGTACCTTTTTGAATAAAAGTTGTAATCATTTAACATCAATTAAAAAATACATGTTGATTCTACCGTACTTCGCATATGCAGAAAAAATAATACTCCAGTTAGACTTCATCCAGTTTGACATTATTCTGTATAATGCTTTCCAAACGTCATTGCCTTCTGTGCCGAAATGACTAGAACTGTAGATGAAAGGAAAGTGGTAGATGCTGTCTGCCTCAACTTTAGCATGGCTTTCAACACAACATTCTAGAGAATCCTTTTATCCAGGTTGGTAAATTATAGTCTAGATGTGCAGACAAACAGATGTAGTAACTGTCTGGAGTATCAGCCTCAAATGGTAGCAATTAATGACTAGTACTCTAACTAGAATCTGGTTACAACTGTATTTCCTGAGGCACTATCTTGAGACCTTTCTTGTTTAATATCTTCATAAGTGACCTGGAGGTGCAGCTGGAATGTACGCTCATCAAGTTCACAGACAGCACCAGACTAACGGGTGCAATCGATACACTTGAGGGTAATTATTCAGAGTGATGTAGACAGGCTAGAGGAATGGTCTGTCAAACAAAATTCAGTATGGACAAATGCATCTGGCACAGACTAACCTCAGGAACAAGGTTGACAGTCTGGGTAACCAGCTCTGCTGAAGAGAACCATGGGGATCTGGCAAAACATTGGCTAAACATGAGCTAGAAATGTGCCATGGCAGTGCTGAAAGCTAAAAACTTACTATATCACAGGAACACAACCAAGGAAGTAATAATCCCCTTTACTTGGTGTTTGTTGGACATCTGGAACAGACTATCCACTTTTTGACTCTTTAATGCAAGACTGGTGTTGATAAGCTTGAAGTCTAGAAAAGGTTCACCACACTAATGGTTTCATTTTAATGTGATGAGTTATGAATTTTATTGCTTTCAATTAGCACTCAGAACTCATTGGGAATAAAGTTAATCTTCCTCCATCAGTAACAGAATAAAGCCGTTTTATGTTTTTGTGTAGTCTGGCTCATATGTACTGGTTCATACATAAGTACATATGAGCCACTAAACAAACAGGAATATACATTATAACAGTGAAAATAACAGTGAAAACACTAAAAATTAACTCAAAGACTAAGGTTCACAAAAAGTCTGATTTTACCTTAGTTATAAGGAAAACAGTCTGTTTTTAAAAGCTTACAATTAACTTGCAAAAAAGGAAAAAGATAGAAAAAAATAGATTTTAGAATCTCTTTAGATTTAAGATTAGTGTTGTAGAGTAACTTCTGTCATCTTAGATACAGTTTGTGAGTTTTTCCAGTATCAACATAGTATTTCTGAACCATATCTGTATCATCGGATTTTTTTCAAGTTTTTTAAGACTCATCAAGTTCACATCTAGATGCAATTTTTTGATAGAAATTAGTCTCCCATCTTGATAGGGATAATTACCTTTACAAGAAGGAAATAATAAAAAGATTAGCTTTAGCTTTTTGTTATATCATGTCCAGAAACAGTATTTTTATATAGCACAACAGTCCAGCCAAGTACGCAGTTCATTTCCTTACATCTCAAACATGCCTCACCTAGCAAACACCTGAAATATCTGAAAAACTTTCCAAATTGAGACAATATCCCATACCATTAAAACATCGTCACCTGATACGAAGCGTCTTAGTAATTGTGAGAAGGATCCTACTGGATGCTAAGTTCAAAACTACTCTTTGTGTTTCTGAAATTCTGTAGAGTTTAGTACAGTAGTTTTTCCCAGCTGCAGAACTGCTTTTTTGCTGAATAGTTATATTAGTTCTTTTTTGTTCCAGAAGGAAAAGCAGTTTAACAGGGAATTCAACCAAATTTGTTTTTTAAGGTAAAAGAAACAATGTATTTTAAAACGTACTATAAAATAAAGTTACATTTCAGATCCTCTATACAATATGGAAGATTAATGATTGATTATAGCCAGCTAGTGTGAATAAGAGTGCAATTTTATATATTACATTGCTTTCTTCAAGAATTTGTATACAATTTATGAAGACACCTTTTAGCTTAAACAGAAGAAACAATTGAAAGCAACCTTGCCTACCATCTCTATCAAGGAAAAAATAGATTGTACTAATGCTAACTTTGGTGCCATCAAAGTTACTTTATAAAAGCTAAATTCACTCCACAGCAAACCTCTGCTTTTTCAGCTTACTTTCTCACGACTCTTCACAGAGCAGAATTTAACTTGATCAAAAGCTATCTTTGTATATGGAAAAGGATATTCTAAATATTGTGTTGCTTTTCACACTTTAAATTTGAAAGCTAATAGAAATGTATTATTGCTTTATAGAGATAAGTAATGAAGTATGTACCAGTACATCAGAGATAAGAGAGTGCACAAGATTTTATGGGCATAATTCTGAGCATGTTTCCTTGCATACACTCTTTGCTGCCAGAGCCCTTTGCCAGAACGCTTGGGCAGGTCACATCTGCACGCCTTGTGGAGGTTTGATGAAGTTCAGAGCTATAAGAAAGATGTGCTCACTGCCATGTTCCATGCAGGGGGGACATTTTGTGGAAGATATTTAAAGGAACTCGATTTAAAGAAAATTTGTGTCATGTCAGAAAGAACAGTAAAGATGTCAAGAGGGATACTCACAGTGAAGAAGGGTTCCTGCTCCCCTTCCTCACACCCTCATTCCGAAAGTGAAAGGATACAATTAGTCAAAGGGGGCTTACAGCAAAATAAACTCTTCATTCTCCCAACAAATTACTTTCCCATGGCACACTCAGATAAACAAGCTTTCCTGTTTTGTGAACATAAGCTACCTTTTTTTTAACCTGCTATTTATATAGAGAAAACGTATAATTGTGTACCATTTTTTTCTTAATTCCTCAATGGTGCTTACTCTCCTATGTAAATCTACCAGTTCTTTCATACAGTTCAAGGAAAAGCTTCGGCATCAATGATTATTCACTTGTGCCAGATTTGTTTTGGCACTCACATGAATCTAGTTCTGTCAAATTTCAGATGGTAAACAAATTTCAGGGAGAGGAACATTTGATATTTATAGCCAAACATTATTTCAGATTCAAGTGCTCAGAAAAATGAAATGGATTACACATATTAGCACAAATTCAATAAATAGATTGCTCAGCACACTTGAACTAAGATCATGCTGTCCTGGTTCTGATACGAATACATGTTTTATATTGCAAATGTGACAACTTGCACAGACATATTCTATGGTAGTACATAAGAAAAAGTTTATTTCATTTTTCAGCTGGATAACTTCCAAACTAAATTCTACACTCCGCTGTATATGTTGAGGAAAGAATTTAGCCTTATACTTTAACATCTATGTCTTTAACACCTATGTAGAATTTTCAATGTATAGTTGAATACTATTATATCTTATAAATGAACAGGAACTTGGAATTTTTACAACATTTTATATGCTAATTTATTCATTGACAGTGTAGTAGCAATATAAGTTACACTGTAAAGTTTCCCATACTTCTTTGAGGACTTTGGATCCGACCTGAAGTGCAGAAATACTTTAAATAGCAACATATTTTGGTCTTCCTGCTGCCAAAGGCTTGGGCATCTGCAAAAACTACAAATCATGCCAAACTCTTTGAGTGATATACGGAGGATCACAATCTACTAGGAAATAAGCTAAGACCAATTCATTCATTTCATTTAGGTCTTTCAGTGGGATTTGAACCATCCAGCCCACAAACCGTGTCTCATGAGATTGCAGTATACACCCAGCTCACTGTAATAATGATTCATATACATATATGTGTATATGCTTTACTGCTACCTTTAGCTGGATTAAAAGCAATATATCAACTTTTATATTTCTGGCTCTTTTATTGGCTTTCTAGCACTTGATCAGCTGATAGAGGCAATAATGAAATGTTTTTTTATAAACTGGAGTTTGTAAGTCCTGTCCTGAGAATGTAATATTTCAAAAAATAGCCTAAGCTTTGGGGAAAAAACCAATTACAGAAACAGCATTAAAAATGCCAAGCACTGGGCAGAAGCAATTCTGGATCAGTTTAAAAAAGTGATTGATGAAACTCTAATCTGAGCTGAAGGAACAGTTTCACAACAAGCTGTGACCATTCCACACACTTCATTAGCTGCCATAATTAGCCTGGTGTTTCAATTTGTTAGAACTGGTGGGGACAATTTTACTCAGAATGCAAACATCAAAAAACAGGGTGCCTCAGACTTCAGAAGGGGCTGATGAGAAGCTTTTCTAGTCTCTGTTAACTAAAAGATTAATTATAGCTGATGGGAGGCTGTACTCTGATTGTCACTCTGTCTATGTGCATTACTTTTAGCATTAGAAGAAAGACATGGTTGACACTGCACTGCTCAATCAAGCAGTTTTGCATTAGTGTACAAAGTCTGTTAATATGCAGTGTTTATATTGTTTTTCTTTTTTCTTTTGTTTTCTCATACCTAACAAGTTATACTGTAAAAGAGCAGTGTATTCAATTGCTAATGATCAATGTTTATCACTTATACCGTCATTCCTTCATACAAGTGAGAGATCCTAACACATCTGAAAGCCATGGGCTGGGGATACTGTTAGTTCCTCTTAACACAGTCAAAATGCAAATTCCTACTCAGAGAGACTCATTATGGCATACAAAAGCAGTACAGTTAGAAAACAGATACTGTGTTCATCATGGTCTTTATCTTATCCCATATACCTTATCTATTATTACCCTTGTACATTAACTCAAAACTTGTAAGGTTATTTAAATGAAAATGAAGACTGAAGTAAAAAGGCTATTCTTGAATAATTTGACAACTTTCATTCTTGAATATTAACACATGGTAATACACCTGTTCATAAACAACTCCTTCTGTGGCCACACATTTCAGTTTCCATACATATTTTATGATGAGATCAACAAAAACCAAAGTATATGAGAAGAGAGAATAGAGTTTCTCAATCATGGTGAAAGATCCTTTTAACTTGCATTTGGTAAAGGGCATTTTGAAAACCGATCATCATTGGCATTAAATGTGCTAATACTGAAGTGCATTCCAAAGTAAGTATCACACTACTACTTGAAACTGAGCAAACGAGCTCAGAGTTGTTTAATGATCAAAATTTTAAAGACGTAGTAGCTGCCTATGTCACACCATTAAGACAACAAGCAGCCTGCATTACCTGTAGTTTCTCATTCACTCCAACACAAGTGCACAAAACTACCTCCTACTATAATTTTTTTCCTAGTCAGGGAATGTAGATTACTCTAAGATTCTAAGGATCTAGATCACATTTTACTGCACTGAAGTCTATTGCTCTGAGAATACTCTACACTTGCTGTCTGAAGTGATCATTAGAACAACAAAAACTTGCAGCCTTTCACTCAGCTTGGGCATATATTTAGCATAACCTCTTAGAATCCATTCAAAGTAAGTATAGGCACTAGTAATGCTATAAATTATACAGCTATTCAATGATAATGTGTTGATGCAATAAAATGTTTCTTTCAGCCATCATTTTAAGATGTGACATTCTGGAGTCCTAAGCGTATATATTGCAAGAAGCTGCCAGAACATGCTTCTTAGCTTCAATTTGTTAATCTGCAAGCAACGTGCACTTAAAGATGAGATTCAAAGTGTCTGTAACAACATTCTCCCAGAGCACTCTTCCTAGAAAGTAGGAAGCATTTATCTGCATATTGGTTATATTAATCACTGGCCAGATTCTTGCCTGATACAAATTAGCCTAGCTCCATACACATAAATTTGCTAAGAATTGTGTTTTAGACGTAATATCTCAGGTATTTTTGAATAGCAAGGTCAAGCACTTCCCAATTGAGCATAACGGTTTTCAATTCCAATAAACCAAATAACATAAAAATACCAAACACCTAAAACTAACATCAATTAAAAACTTTTGTAACCAAACAACAGTGTTCCCAGCTCAACTTACAAATGTGTGTTTTTTTGTTTTTTTGTTTTTTAACTAAAAGCTCTGCCAGAACTTCCTGTAATGTACTCTAAGTCTGTACTGAATGAATTAGGCAAGATACTCCATTACTAAAGCTTTTTTCACATTAAACAAGAGCTTTTAAAATGTTTAAGCAAGGCATATAATCAGAAGCTGAAAAATAAACATGTACATCCCCAAAAAATATTGGTTAAAGTTAGATCTTACTAAAAAGCAAGATTTTCTTTCTACTCCACAAACATACAAGTTGCATTATTAAATGAGGAAGGTAGGCAAAGCAAGACATTTATCATCCTACAGACAAATGACACTGGATTGCTAGTTAGACAGTATAATAAGTACCATCTAATTTTCTCTTTTGAATCAATTTATTCTTCAAAGCCTTGGATCATCATCAAGGGACTGCATTTTCCCGTTGAGAAATCACAGAACTGAAAATCAGGTTTTATAAAATATTCAACTAGTTGCCGACAAACCCTTACAAATAACCACTAGAATGAATTTGATTAGAAGAGTGGTGACAGTATCTTTTCTTATGCAAATAACCAGCTGAATGGTTTGACTCTTCCCAGTCACTACTTCGTATTATTCCTTCAAAATCATACCCTGTAAGTCATCAGTAACCTTCACTAGCAAGCTTTTCCAGCCTTTCTTTTCACCCTTTCAGTTATCCACCCATTCTTTTCTATACTTAGTTAAAACAGTCACCATTTTGTATATTTTCCTTCAAAATTTTAGCCACTTTTTTTTTTTTTTCAGTGCTATCTATCCAAGAACATAGCCACATGCCTGAGCTCCAAGTAGCTCACAGTCCTGAAGCGTAACGCTGTTGTGGGAATCACCCTATGTGGGGGCAAGGAATTCCTCAAATCAATTATCACATGAAGATACAGAAGTGTTCTTACTCACAATGGTTGTTCTGAAGACAGCAGAGAGAATATAAGAGATTGACTTTTCATGAATAATATAGGATGCATTGTCATAGGACCAGATCCTTGGAGTTAAATGATTTGGCTTGGTTTAGGATGTATGGTAAGAAGCAAAGTGATGGAAAGCAGCCTTATCTTAGAACCAGATAGCTGATAACTCAAACTAAGGGTCCATTTGGAGCATCTGAATATATCCATCAAGTTATACCAGCAGTAATAATCACACAGGAGCCACGTCATTGGCCAGTGATTGCTGGAGTGCAACACAGTTTGCCAACAACCTTTACCCTTGACATGGCTCATGAGGAAATCAGTAGCGTAAAACGCAAACGCTTACAGATCACCTAATAATTCCCATACAATAGAGCCACTTCTAGCTGCCACATTATGTCAGCTCTACATTGCTTAGGAAAACACACTGCAATTGCATTAGAGCAACAAAATCCGATATTCAGTGTCCTAGCTCTTGTATGTTAGTAACTTCTGTCACAAAGCATACTTGTAAATATAGCCTTAAAATTTTTAAAACATACTAAGGCTGACAGAACAGATCCACATTCTTCAGGGATACCTCATGTATTAGAAAATATTCTTGTATACTCTTTTTTTTTTGTCTGATTAAAAGGAAAAGAAATGAAGCAAATTCCTTTAACAATTATCAGAGTCACAGTCTAAAAGTTTTAAACTTCACACATGTATTATACCTATCTCAAGCATAATTGCTGCAAGATTAAGAAAAGTCAAGTTAAATTTAGATAAATTTCAGAATAGATAGGAATGGAAAAGCATGAATAGGGTACTTCTTTTGCAGTAATACTACATAAAGACAGATTTTCTGTGGAACCACGAGATACAGTGGCTTCAGAAGAATGTGAAAGGGAACAGGTTGGCCATGTTGAAAAGCCAAACATGTAGAAAAGTCATGCTCACTTTCCAAGGAACTGAGGTTTTCAGATCATGTTATATTTTCCTTTATGGACCTCATCCCACACAGTTGAAACTTCAAGTCCTACCTGAAAATGTTACACAAGTTGTTCCATAACGCAAGGAACAACGAAGACAGCTGAAACTATTGAAGTTTCAGAGGTAGCAGACTTTATACAAAAAAGCATGAATTTCCTGGATACACAGTTTTCTCTTTTTCATCACAGAAAGTCCAAACTTAGTAAAAATCATGTGAGAGGATTTATGCAGCTGAGACATTCATAGAGACTTGATCCTTGCAATCTTCTTTATGGTGGAAAGCAAGTTAGTCATAGATCAAGACATTTTTCTATGGTCTGCTACCTCTGTCATCCCAAATAGGACACTTCAGCCAGTTCTTGGACAAAGAGCCAAAATTTATAGCTATTGTAAATCAATGAAATACATGGTATTCTAACATACATATACTTGAGCTTGAAGTATATACACATCATTATACAATTCAATGAAATACTTCTGCAACTTCATATAATCTCAGCAGAAGGCAATCACTATCCAACAAAATTGACTGAAGTGGATGGTTGTGCTTTTAACCACACTGGCTGAATTTGAGCCTGTAGCTCTGCCTCTTGTGACGGAGGTAGAAGCTATACAATTTATATAACCAGCAATTATGGCCTGCGCTAATGGTTACATGATGCAGTGTGAAAATGATAGTGGTGTTGACTATAGCCCAGTTTCTACTGCTCCAACATAAATAGAATTGTGTTAGTGGTGCATTACAAGTGCTATTTTTCCTAGCCTAGGCAAGGCCATCACAATCAGAAATATTTCAGCTTGATATTTGATTAATGCTGGCAGTACTCTGTAAGTGATATCCACTCAACATCTAATTATTTAATTATTTCCTGTTATTAATGGAATGAAACAATTCAAAACAAACAGCCAGAATGACTGTTTTGCAGGAAGCTCATAATCATCAATTCATACATGTAGAAGTCTTCCTAAAATTATATTACACTGGCCTGTTGAACTTGAAAGGCATATTTTATCTCAATCAATGCATAAAAGTAAAATTATCCATAACTAAGGCATGTTTCTCTGCTGTACAGTTCAGCTGTAATGATCCCCACACACTGCACTTGCACATCAATTATGATAATCATAATCACGGTCGTTAAGCTGAATGTTCATTATTATCAGGATGCTGGTGACAGCAGATTCAATCATCGGGTGCAATGGGCAGGCAGTCACAGTCCCACCCAAGTTTCTGCAGACAGCGTTGTGCCACATTAAATCTATGATGTGTTCCACATCCCACTCCATTCCAAAAGCTGTAGACGGTAAAGGTCAACTTTATGTTCTGTGCAATATGCTTAGGTTCTCTAAATTAATTCCTTGCAGTACTGGATATTTTTATGCTTTGTAGATAATAAAATTCTGTTTAGGGCCAAAATGCATGTGCAAATAATGAAACAGTGATGCAGTTGTACTGTAATTCACCTATAATAAGGCATCAGAGGAAAGGATATTTCAGCAAAGACTGTCTGCACACATCACATTCAGAATTTTCCAAATAAGAAAACATTTAATGCTGTCATTTAAGTTAGTTTTCTAAAATGCATATGCAAACCAATTTCAATACCAATTAAAGGCTGTAAGCTATCATTTCTGCTTCAGTAAATATGAACATATGTGAGTGTTTTGACAACTGAAAGATTATAGTTAGCGTATTTGATCCCCTGACTGTCCAGCTACTTTGGGACCTATCACTGTAGATTAAACTCACAGTGACAGGTAAGTTTTTTTAATATTGATATTTCTCACATATAAATCGAAAGCATTTCAAGGTATTTAGACATATTTTACTTCAACTTAACAGTATGTACGCATTTTTATTTTTATAGTAGTTTACAACTGGGTAAAAACTTCTTTTTCCCCCGCTAGAATATTTACATTTCTTAACTTGTTTAGCACTTATTGAAGAATTAACTGGTTTCCCCTTAACTTAGTAACTTCTTTGAAATCTAAGTGGAATGAGATGAAAAATTGCAGATTATAATTAGACGAAAAGAACTATTAACTATTCTCACATATCAGTAGTAATTACTATGTTTAGAGGAAGTCTATCCTAATAATCTTATTTTCCAAAAGAAATATAGCAAGGCAATATTTTTCGTTGTTGCTCATTTTGCTTCTAAAGTAGTTCTATAATTTACATACTAATTCTGTGACTTGAATTAAAATGCATACATACAAACAAATGAAAATCTAAACAAAATACAAATAGGACATGCTCATGAATATACAAAGAAACTTTTTAATATATAGTTGTAAAAAAGGCAGCTAATATCAAATAATACTTAGATTAGAGGGGTCATTGACCCACTAAACACTGAACTGCCTCCTTGGAAAAAATAACACCATAGTTTTTCTTATCAATAATGAAAAGACAGACTTCTCTAGTATAATACTTTTAGCAGCGGAATATACATCCTGGCAGGGTTATCAACTCTAAAGGTTGTAATAAGCATTGTATTAACATAAGTATCACCTGATGGAAAACCCAAAAAATAGTTGTGCTAAGCAGACAGTGTTAAGCAAAACTACTAACGGAAGCTTCATTTTCATTTAGAATTGGAGCTGGAAGGCTGTTTGCCATGTTGAGTTAATGTATACAGTCATACATCTCCAGAGATCTAGGTTGAAATACATCCAAGATCACAAGTCAGCTTAATGATATCAACTAAATCACATAATTTATATAATACGCATTATAAATATATGTGATATTATACACAATATAAATACTTTTACATTGTTTGTCATTGTCATCTAAGACTGATCAAGAATTGCTAAGGACTGGAAGAGGATGAGTCTTTGCAGCTTAAGACAAGCATGACCAACAAATCTTTATAACATTTTTACATATATATTTATATCATTCTTATGCTGTTGGACTTCAATCAAGCATATCCTACACTAATAGGTTTTGAAAAATAAATTCATCTTTTAATTTGAATGTTGATCTTCACATCTTTATTTGCAATGTAATTTAAATATTTCTTTATGATAAAATATCAAAATTTTACTCTGGTCTTGTTTCTGAACCTTAAAATTTTGAGAGAAAATCTGACTTAAATATTACTTCTCAAACTAAAATTCCTTGGAACTTGTTATATATTCACAAGGATAAGTTACTTTCAAGGAAATAAGTAACCATATCTTACAAAATCTCAGAATCACTTAGGTTGAAAGTGACCTCTTCAGAAAATTTATTCCACCCCTTTGCTCAAGTAGGAGCAGCTAGAGCAGGTTGCCCAGGACTGTGTCTTTTTGGTTTTTGAATATCTCCAATGAAATAAGCGAGACTTCACAACAAACCCGGGCAACCTGTTCTAGTGTTTGACCACCCTCAGAATAGCAAGACAATACTGAGAAGAACCTAGTTCCATTTTCTTCATATAAATACCATCCCACTAGATATTTATATACACTGATAAGATGCCCCGAGCAACTCCAGTCTGAAGAGTTCCAGCTCTCCCAGCCTCTTCTCACGTAAAAGATGTTCCACTCCCTTTATCATCTTTGAAGTCAGAATTGCTCTGCCAAGTCCATGTCTTTCTAGTACTGGGAAATTTTAATGTGATTACCTAATACAATATAATAATAATAATACCTAATACAAAAGTAATGATACAAACACATCCATACATTCATGTTAGCACAATGTTTTGGATAGTTTTCATCCTTTTTCATTGATTCTATACTATTGTAATGTCCTAATGGTGTATCCCCTTTTCAGGTAGTTTCAGAGAGTGTGTTTGGTTTTGCAGGAGTTGATACATGATTAAAAAAATAAATTCTTTTCTTGGTTTTCATATACTTACTATGAAGTTCCATAAGTTCTGAATTGTTGCCTTTCTAAAGCTGTCAAGAATCTAAAAGGTGGTTAAAGAAGCAATTGTTCAGTTGTCCTTTTTCCGTCTCATGCTTGGTGAATGATGGAACTTTTTGAACTTTTGAAACCCCATACCGTATTTAGTTTCAACCATTGGAAATACCTTATATAACATTGAGAGTTCTGAAGAAAATTGTTTCTTATAGCACTATAAAACTGGAAATACACGAGATACTCCTGACAAAGCAGACATTTTAATGAAAATGACTTAAAACAAAAACATCTCTTCACTCATCTGTAATATTTTTCAAAGAATATATACAACAAAATATTTTATTTTTTCCTCCATAATTTTCTGTGGGTTTGTCTTAACATGTAAGAGTAAATATATGTATCATATCTCAAATCAGGAAGGGCCACAGAGAAACAGCAAAACTTTGCAAAATTGACATAACCAGATCATTAAATCCTTATCTTGTAGGTGGGAGATGCATTGAATTTCTTCAAATTTAACTTACCAGAGAGTTGAGGAAGCTTGATATCATATCAGCTTGATGTGGTTTTATAACATGCTAGAAAGATTCCCATCAGATTTGATGATCTCAGGACTGGTCTCAAATTCACATACAATAACATTATTAGAAAAAGTAAGCCATTCTTTAACTGTTGTAGCAACTTACCTTGCCCGCTAACCACTTATTAGGCTGTTCTTCTCGGAAATGCTTAATTCCGTAAGTTTCTTGGCCATATTTTCCTGACCTATGAATTGATGGGTCATACTTCTTATTTTTATTATATGAAGAAAATGGCAAAAATCTGAAATTTAAGAATATTAAAAATCATTATGTACTCCGGATGCCACAGGATTTATGTAAATCAAATATCAGAGCAGCAGGAGACTGAGCGGACACACGTTCCTGCTATTTCCCCCTTCATTCTAGACGTTCTCACTCGCCAAGTACTGTGAAAAGTATTACTGAAATTTTTCTTATGACTGTTTTTTAAATGAAATTTGGAGCAAAAAGCTTCAACAGGTGTCCTGGTTTGACCTAGCAGACAGCTAAGTCCCACACAGTTGTTCGCTCACCCTCCCCCCTCCCAAGTGGGATGGGGGAGAGAATTAAGGAATAAATACGGTAGAACTTGTGGGCTGAGATAAAAGCTATTTACTAAGACAGCAGAGAGAATAAAAGAAATAACAGTACATATATATAAGAAACAATAAATAATACCCAAAGCAAGGGACCAACAACCGATACCCAACCGGCCAGCAGCCCCTCCCTCCGAGCAAGAGATTCCTCTTCCGTAACAATCACATGACGTGATGTGGTATGGAATATCCCTTTGGTCAGTTTGGGTCAGCTGCCCTGGTCCTGTCCTCTCCCAATTCCCAGCTCCTTATGCCTTCTAACTGCTTCACTGAGGAACAAAATGTGTCCTTGGCTGTGTTCAATGCTGCCAGGTGTTATCAGTTGTTTCTCTTCTGGGAACAAAACACAGCTTCATACCAGACACTGTGAGAGAAGTAACTTCTGTTAGAAACTAAGACAACAGGATAAAATGAAAGCTTGTACAAAAACAGAATGTGACTAACATTACCAGATTATTACTTTGGCTGCACCTGCACTACTAATGGATGTGGGGTAAAGGAACGAATGACAGGCTTCAATTTGCCGTGATTTTTCAGTTTGCTGTGATTTGCTTGTAGACAAAGGGAATGCAGCCTGTGCCACTAATCAATGGAAGACACAAACCATGCGTAAGTAGAGAGCTCATTTCTGGAGAACTCTACCTTCATCTTACAAGTTGTGTAATCCAAAAGGCACTCAACACAAGTTCAGTCTGATCATTCCATCAGGATGAAAACATTTCAAGCACCTCAGCAATTTAAGTATAAACCAAGGCTAACACACCAGAAAAAAAACCTTCTGTACATCAAAATAGAAAATGCATCCTTTGACAGCTGTTAACCAAAGCAAAAAAAAAACCTGCAGTCCAGTTTATCAGAACAGAAACTTACATGGATAATACTGTTGAATTTCACGAATTGGGAGAACACAAAGCAAATCAACAGTTTTATCTAAATTCACAAATTCTGCAGTTTACTCTGAAATTATCAGAACGCCCTAATTAGCAATCTTCTGGAGTTTGATTCTTTCATCTTTGGTGATACTGAGGTTGAACTACCTTCTTGCATACTGCCACCATACAGTGAAATTCCAGCTCTGCTTTGGGCATAGAAGACGTTTTCAGTTAGATATTCCTAATCTCATGGACAGGTGCTCTGGATTGGACTCACAGTAAACTGTGTAGAGGAAGGTAAAAGACATCTGCTATATAAAGGATCTGCAAGAGACTCTATCTTAATTCCATGTCCATTTTAGTTTGCAAGAGAGATAGCAAACAGGTACATTTTTATATAGGAAAAATCCCATGAATTAAGCTCATGATAAGTGGTATTCCAAAAAAAAAATCAACGGGTGTTCTTTAATCTACAAGAGCAGGAAATTTATTATAAAGTTAGAAATATCTGTTTCAGGAGATTAAAACATCACTTGAACTGCCACAAGAACATGTGTAGCTAATTAAAACCTTTTTAGTAGTAAAAAGTTTTTCAGAATCCAGAGTCCTATGAGAGTTAGATAGTCAAACGATTTTTGGTTTTGATAAAGAGGGATAAAAACACCTGTCTTTTTGTCTCTTGGCTGATATAGATTCAGAAGAATATTTCCTTTTACTAAAAAGTGCATTAGCAACAGTTTGGGCGGCCTTTAAAAAAAAAAAGATCATGTTTTTCTTTCCACTTCATAAAAATAAACTATTTTGCAATCTTCCTCGTTATAGCAATTTATCAAGTAACACAAACAAACATCATATAAAGTTAGCAAGAGAAAAAACACTGAGTTAGCAGAGTTATAAATTATACGAAGCTCCAGTAGCATGTGTATGCTCATGGGAAAGGACACTCTCATATAAGACAGATTACGGTACTTGTAATGCTAATTTGCACATGGGATGGACATCACTAGCACACAAAAATTAATGCAGCCCCAGTGTCCCAGAGAATACATCGAAGGTGCTGTGAGCCGGCTGCTCCACTTGCAGTTTTTATCACATCCGAATTGTGTTTTAATAGTACATTTTTCTTTTGTTCAGACATGAAAGAAAATTGGCTTTCTCAGGGGATTGGATAGCTGAGAAGACAAGGCTAGCAGTTTAGGGATTTGCCTATATATGCATAGAATTTAGTTGAGCCACAACATTCATAACTCAATATGAATACTGCAACTGTAAAATTTATACACAATATGGCAAAAAATCGATTGTACTGTGGACCAGTCTCATTTTTTTTTTTTTGTCAGACCAGTATATAGAGTAATCCACGAGGAATGCTCCGAAAATAATGCCTCCTATCTTATTATGTTGGCAGAGGCGGATGGTGGTATGACAGCACAGGTTGAACCTTGAACCTTCCCATCAATATTCCATTACATTTTGTTGCTGTGTGACAGATGGCAGCAGAGGGGCAGTCTGACAAAATGGTGTCTGACATGGGAGTGCAGATGAAGCAAAGGGGTGGAATTGAATTGCTCCACGCAGAAAAAATGGCACCCATTGACATTCATTGATGTTTGCTGAACAGTTTTGGAGACCAAACAGCGGGTGTGAGCACAGTCAGGCAGTGGTGGTGCATTTCAGCAGTGGCGACAGTGACGTGGAAGACAAGCCATGTTCCAGACAGCCACGCACAGCTGTCACATCACAAAGTGAAAGCACCTCCATCAGCTCATCCACACAAATTGGCAGTTTACAGCCAGGGAACTGGGTACAGAGCTGAATACCAGCTTCAGTGTGTTGGAAACAATGGTGGCAATGTAGGAATACCGCAAAGTTTGCACCAGGTGGGTCCCACAAATGCTCACAGAAGCAGGAAGAACACCATACGCAAGTTTGTCAGGACCTGTTGAACCAATATGAGGCTGAAGGTGACAGTTTCCTGGATCACATCATTACCAGTGACAAGATGTGGCATCAGCTCTACAGGCCAGAGTTAAAATGGCAGTCCATGGAGTGACGACATGCAAATTCCCCACTGACGAAAAAGTTCAAGACACCACTCTCAGTGGGTAAATTGATGTGTGCTGTCTTTTGTGATTGGAAAGTGGTGATCCTTCTGGATTTCCTGGAACCTGGACAAACCATCAACTCTGACCACTACGCTGAAATGCTGACTAAGCTGAAGGCTCAAACTTCGAGTCAGGCCAGAGAAGAAATCTTTCAAGAGTGACCTACACATGTTCTACCATGATTCCAAACAAATATTTATACATATATTCTAACACTTAGGGACACAACTAACTGTATACTCTATGTGTAGCTTAGCACAAATGTAATCTTCCACATTCTACTGTGGATCTTCTCTAAGTTCAGAGCCTAGAATTCACATTTATGGCTGAGGAAAAAGTTAAAGCAACTATGAATATTTCAAAAAGAACATTGAACAAAAAAAGAATACTAAACTTGAAATGAAAGAACATTAAAATACAATGGCATAAAGTAGTAATTTTTTTTTTTGGTGTATAATCACTTCCTGCATGACAATAAGCAACATTTAGGGTCTAAATGTCAATGCTACATCATTCTTTTACAGTGATCCAAACATAGATCACCACTGTTCCAGCTTTGAACATGGTAGAAATAAAGTTGGAAGCTTTGATTCTATGAATATTCCAGGTCAGAGACATGTAAGCAGATGCTGATAGGGACAAGAATCTAATTACAAGAAAGTTTGTAAATTCAACGTCTGTTTAAAGCAAGCAAAATTTGTCATTATTCTCCACAAATAAGTAAATAAAATAACATTAAAACATTTTTTTTGTGTGTGTTAGTAGATTAATGGGAGTCATACAAAAGTCATTATAGCCCTGCAACCAATAATAATAGAAAAAGCAATAGTACTGCAATACAATTCAGTAACAGCATTATGTTCTGTAGCTCTACATACACATCTGATACAGTTCTTCCCAAATTAATGACAATATGTGCTCTGAATGTGACAGAAGAGAGTGATGGAAAGAGAAGTAAATTAAATCCAAACAATGATACGATAACATTATAAACTGCCCAAGTTTAGATCACAGTAGCATTTTACCACAAAAAGCTCACTCCAATGGGATTCTTATACCTGGATTTCAGCTTTCCTTTGTGATTTAAGTATAAATTCAGAAGTTCTTGAAGACTTTCAGTAAAACTCACAGAGAAAGAAGTAGCAGGATGAATGAAGAATTAAATTCCATGTTGATTTCATATAGTGCCATAAAGTATAGTTAGCGTAAGATGGGCTTTTCTAAAAATGTTATGATTTAACGGGAAGTGAGTTTCCCCCAAAGCAGTAGCAGGTATGGGCTGTAGCATCTATGGCAATCCAAGAGGAGAGAGAAAGCTTCCTGTACAGCAGCAAAAACAGGCGAGAGGATTTCTCAGGGAGTGCAGTCACAGGATAAGGGGTAACAATTTTAAACTAAGAGGGTAGGTTTAGATTAGACATTAGGAAGAAATGCTTCTCTGTGAGGGCAGTGAGGTACTGGAACAGTTTGTCCAGAGACTCTGTGGATGCCCCTTCCCTAGATGTGATCAAGGACAGGCTGGATGGGCATTTAATTTAAATATTTAAATTTAAATTTGTAGCTAACTGTTATCTTGATCTAACTCAAAAAAGTTTCCTCTGACTGTAAAGACAATAAACAATTAGATCCAAACAAACCATCTGGAAGCTGTGACTCTTCACACTCCCCACCCCTACTCCTCCTTTTTTGTTCGTTTTTAAACAAAACATAACGGATTTCAAGCTTTTGGAGCCAGGTTTTGCCTGAAGTCATTGCTCTGTTTAATCCAACAGTCTTTATCTTTACACTCGGTGAACAAAAGCAAAATACGATGGTTTTCCACAACAAAACAACTGCAATGGAGCTGCCATTATGTAGTTCTTAACGTTTACACTAAAACTGAAAGTTATGTATAATATAAATACAGCATATTTTATTTAATGTATGTAGACAGATAACCTTTGGCACAGTATTTTCTCAAGAACTTTTTTTGGATGAGTTAATACAAATAATGTCTGCAGTTATATGCTATATATACATTAGTACTTTTACAATAAACTATCAGTCATTTTTATCCTAACAGCAGTAAATCTAAGAATGCTCTGTTCATTTTTATTTAACCCATGTCTGCAATTCTGTCAAGTGACAAAGAAAAGCATCGTCTAGTTCTTGTAAAGAGATCTCTTTTGCAGCAAATTCCAGAACTTCTTAATTATACAGACTTATTAATCTGCATCCCCAGTGTTATAAAGTACTAGAACTTCATTAGAAAAATTAAGATGGAAAAATGAAGACGCTACTTTGTAAATTTCCAGTGGAAATTAGTTGGAAGAAGCAGAGGAATACTGGATCAAAAGAGGGTAATCATGCTTAACTGTGCCCTAGAGCACCCGCATGTATAATACGATTTGCACAGTAACTACCTCTCCTATTACTGCTTGTTTGGAGTATTCTGTGTTAATGGGGTTAGCTAATTTAGTATTTTAACTTAAAAAGACTCTGCTGATTAATAAATGTTGCACACTGTGCTAGTAATTAAAATAAATGGAAGAGTTACAAATAGAAGTTGAATTGTTAAGAAAACATTATCTGAAAATATATGATAATCCCTGTTTATCATAATACAATAACAGTCCGGAAAATATGCTAATCACTGAAGTTGCAAAGCATATGAAAAACTAAGCATAATTTGAACAAAGTTTTCAAATGACATAAAATGCAGTGGCCATTTTCACTGCAGCTAAGTCTGAAATACAGCAAAAGATCTTAAAAACATATAAACGAGAAGATTTTTAAAAATCTTAAAATCTTATCAAACCAAAGTGACTTGTTTTTTTAAGTTTTATTACCATAGTTACTGGACATACCATGACTGATGACTCCAAGTACAGAGCTCTTTTAGATCATTAACTTCTCTTTAAGTCTATCCTTTGTGCACAGTACTGTGTAGCACAGAAGCACCTACGCTTGTTCTAAAGAAAAGCATCACCTTGCTGCAAATAAACCTGTGAGGAGTTTGGTACTGCAATGCTCACACAATGTGCGAGACGCAGGGTGTGCAAACATTGCACTCTGCTGCACACAAGTGAAGCCATGTGTTCAGAACTAGCCTAGGCTGTCTCCAGTAGAGCACTGAGCACAGAGAGCCAGAAGTGGGATGACTTGCCTGATGTCACAGCAGCAGCCTACATTGAATCAGGAAGCCTCAGCAGTACACTGTTGCTGGTCTATCCTTATTCTATTGCTACACTGCAACTCTTTCTGATGTATGTTGACTTTATAAACATGTTTAATAGTATATTTTGAATCATGAGGCATATTATGTAAGACAGATTTCAGCAAAATTAATGTAAAAAATTTACATTTTTGTTCTCTGGAAAATTAAGCCAGTACACTGCTGCATGAAACCAAGTAAAGAACTTTTCATGCTTAGTCATCTAAATCTGTTGGATTCAGCAGCTGGTGTCTCAAACTAGACACTACTTTATTAAGTGGCCATCCCCAAGGAGCCCAATTGTCATTCCTATCCAAGTGGAAGGGGAAATCACTTCATTTGTATGAAAAGTAGCATAATAAGGCAGTAACAGCTCCAATTACAGAAGAAAAAGGAATAATTCTTATTAGGTTAGATTACCCCGTTGCTCTTTCATTACAAAATAGGAAATTCCAGCAGTTGCTGTAAGCACATATAACATTTCCTCATTTTGCATTTGCACTGATGCTGCCTGAACCTCTTCCACAGCTTTCTCAATTACTTTTGCATATATCAGAAGCAAGAAGTTTCTCAGAGCTTGAAACATTTAGAGAAAAGTATATATATATAACCTGATTTCGGGTTGTTTTTATTTTGTGTTTTTAAACAAAACACAGTGGGAATTCTCAATATTGTCTGTTATAGGAGCTATAAAACACTGATAGACATCTTGGAAAAACACTAATCGAGGCTTCAGTTTGTCTCTTTATGCAAGCACAAGCTTTCTCCACAAATGCCACACACTTCCTCTGCTCCTTACTTTCTCCTTATTTCCTAAAACAGAAGAATGATCAGCATAGGAAGCACTGCCAGAAAGAAATACAGTCCCAAAGTACACAATTACATAGAAAGAGACAGAAATTTGTCAATTCATAACAGACACTGCTGAGAAAAAAATTACTGTAGAATCTGAGTAACCCTTTGTTGACTCCTCCCTGGAGACCAGCATGCCACACAGCAGCTGCAGCATTACTAGTGAGTGTTAGTCCTGATGATGACCTGCAGCTCTGTCATCACCTTTTCAAGGTTACAGATGTGACCCTTGCATGGTTGGTTGAATCTGAAGCACAAACGGAATGATCACAGCCTGAAAATGTATAATACACTATACATTTAGTGTGCATGAAGCTGAGAATTACTGCTTCTGTGCATTAAAGATGGCACTAAATGCTTCCTTACCCATAAGGTAAATGAAGACCCCTGACTGATTAATATCTGTCAAAGTTGGAGTGTCCAAATTTGAAAAAAAATCTTAACAATTCACTTAACAAAAAGAAACAGGGAAATTAATATTTCAAGATGAGACCTGAAACTGTTCACATAATGACCTCTGTGGTAGATCTTATCAAATAAAGACTGGACCATATATGCATTCATATAAGTGAAGGACATAATTCCTCCTCACTTGGAATGTACAATCAAAATCAATTCTGTGATAAGAACACCTTAGTTCAGAGAGGGAAGCATAATTATTACTCGGTGTTTTCTAGATTTCAGTGAGAGAAGTTAGCAATAAGTTTTGAAAAAGCTCAAATCTAAACTGAGATTTGAAAATTAAGCTGCTTTTCCCTATCCTGAATAATAAAAGAACACAGGAAAGAACAGAAAATTGAAGTACACTTACAGATTTACCTACTGTGTTTGATATAGAAGGAATAAAAAATGCTAAAATGCTACATCTCATTTTCAATAACAAATAATAAAAATAACATTGCACGGAAGTGGAAAAATAGCTGAACTAAAAGATTTTGGTTGTAAGTAGACTCTTCTCTTAATATCACTGTTAAAATTTGATTTGAAAATGTGAGAAAAGATTTAACAATCTAAACTAAAACATGAAAATGCATTTGATTCTAGCATTCTTAAGTCTCAGTCCTTAAGCTAACACATGCAATACAGAGCTGATAGCGAAGTATTGTGTCCCAGTGAATCAGTGGGCTGCTCAAGAGGAAAAGGACTTCCTTTCTGTCCTGAATTCTAGTACTCAAGTATCAAAGGATTGCCAAGAGCAGGGAATTTGAGGGAAAAGTTGACAACACATCATTTGTTTCTAATTAACTACAAAGTCAGAACAAGTAACTTAATAGGCTTTATTATGGTTGGACAAAAGTGTTCCATCACAATAAGAAAAGAATTGGAAATATTTTAGCGATAACCTTAAATCTTTTGGGATTAATTATGTCTGTATTTGGAATTGTTTGGAAAACAAACTGGCTTCTCTGATGCTATTACACATGCTGTGACTCAGAAAACCAAACTGCTTTAAAAATTATTACAGTATTCAAACATCGTGGTCTAACATGTGCAGCATATGCTCCTTTCCCTTCCAAGTGAGTTTTGGTAGTCTACTTGAAGATAAAGCACATCTCATTGACATGCAACAACATTTTTCTTCCCATAGTCTGTAAAATTCCTGAATATGAAGATTGAAACAGTATGTGTTCCTTGGCAAGGTACATATGGCAAGAACAAATTTGCATTTGTTTGCTTATTTCCCATTAAGTCCATCTGTTGCATCACGTACTATTATTATGGCAAGATCTTCTATTGATTCATACAGATAGAAGGCACATGTCACACAATTACAAGATAGGGTCTCTGCCCTGAAGAGTTTATAATCTAAGCACAAAGAATTTAGTAGTACGTACAGAGAATGTTTGCTAGTAAGTTGTCAGGTTTGACATTTCATTTTGTCAGGCATGAAAGGTTTCTGAAAGCAACAGAAAAAAGAAAACATTCTCATAACAATATAAGGAAAAAAACAAAGAACTTACTCATTGTCATGTATACGGTTTCTCCATCCCTCCCTTTTCATATCCTCTCTGGCCTTCTCTAGTGGTGAATTGATTGATGCTGCCACTCGCA
The DNA here is from genome assembly GCA_013396635.1 of Penelope pileata. Taxonomy (NCBI): domain Eukaryota; kingdom Metazoa; phylum Chordata; class Aves; order Galliformes; family Cracidae; genus Penelope; species Penelope pileata. The sequence continues at coordinate 1,734,448 of WBMW01006171.1, forward strand.
AGGTTGGTTCCAAACGTTTGTAGCGCTGCCGCAATACTTCAGCGATATCGCGGAAAGGCCCCTGAAAGGTATAGGATAATGTAAGTGTTTTATTGTGGGGCTATACTTCTTTTCTTTCCTTCTTTTATTCATGACACATCACTGATGAAAGAGGACACAGAGTGTCTGGGAAGTGTAGCAAGACTTTTCTTCCAAAATAATTAAAGCAGTTCATTTTGATAGAGAGTTACAGATAACACAAAGGTTGATAACATGCTTTAAAGCCCCACAGCGAGAATGAGAAATGTGCAGTCTAGATTTATTTAGCTACTATTAAATATTTATTATTTTAAAACAATACATTGTTAGAACTGATTAGGAGAGGTTACTTTTTTCCTTAGAAAAAAATACTGGTGAAATAAAATCTGATATACAAGTATTAACTTAATCTAGATTCCGCTTAAGCAGAATGCCTTTTCCTTTTCATAGGATAAATCATGTTTTACCTTAAAGAACATGCTCTTTTCAATTTTAACTATCAAGCTATGTGGAAGAGAACTTAATACGTGATTTAAAATATAATTCTTCTAATGCAATTCAAACTAATGACCGCCATAATGTAACTGCATAGTCCATTTTTGAAAAGCCTAATTCCACATTAATCTCACTAGTCTAAAAAAAAAAAAAAGCCTAAAAGCTCATAATTCTTTCACAAATGTTTGTGTATACATGTATGATATATACATGTACATACACAAAAAAGACACATATATATTTTCCTACTAGATCACATTGTTTAATAAGCGATCATACCAGTATCTACCATTAACAGCACAGATAAAGAGCAGGATAAAGTCCTTTCCTGCACTGTCAAAGTGATGTACATCGTGTCTCCCTTTGACTACTAACCATTGTGAACTTGGAGTATAATTAGTGCCATATTATGCTCAGGACAATTTAGTAGCAACTCTGGATTTAGAAGTGTTACTAATTAATTTTTATTTTATTTTCACCATTGCTGATCCTGCAATGAACTAGCGAAACCTTTGGAAACTATGAGCAGACAAAGAATCCTAATCACAGACTTTATTCTTAAAGATATCCTTCTTTAAATAGGTTATCACTAACAAGTCACAGCTGGAGTTACTGCAAGCACTGAGTGAAGACTGTGGGGCTAATAAAAAGAAATGATTCACGCCTCATTTATGTTCACTTATGTTTTACATTAATAGAAACCAATAATAGGAACCAGTTACCATAAAAGTCATGGACCGTAAATAACACAAATGGCAAATAAGTATCATCTAGTACTTTTCACAGCTGGACAGGAGGATTGCTATATTTGAAAGTACTTAATGGATTTTTATTGGAACTTTACTTTTTAAAGACACAGCACCATGCTCTGGAGAACTTTTTAAAGATCCCACTAATCAAGTGAGCATAGTATTTATGCTTCTTGCAGATGTTGTCTTGACTTTACTTTCTAAAAGTCTCAACAAAAAAAAAGAAAAAAAAAAGCTCATTTAGCATGACTACAATAAGCCTTTTAAAACAGAATGAAAATTCTTATTGCCTGTAAGAGAATAATCAATACTAGAAAAGGTCATTGAAACTGGTAAACAATGTTCTAGTAACATATAATAATGATCAAGATATAAAATAAGTTCTCAATTGCTAATAAAAGGATGAATAGTCTCTATTCTAAGATGTTTGTAGAGCAGAATATATGGTGAAAAGAATTTTATCAAATAATATCACAATAGATATGTTTCCTTTTAGAAATTATTCTTTCAGAATATTCTATTTCTGACTCATCATAAAAGATGTACTCATATTTCACAAGTTTAAGGGCCAAATCAGATGTCCAAGGAAGCCTTTTTTTCTGTCTTTGGTTTCTAAGAACTTTTAACTCTTTCTCAATTCATAGTTCAAATGAAATTAATAGCGCACAGCAAATACTAATGGAATGGAAGAAAAAAAGAGTTTAACTATGCTAAAGGTCTCTCCAGTAAGGCTGTGTCATCACTAATGAAAGTGAGGCATATTGTACAATATTAACTCCAAACCTTCCCTGCAGATTTTTCCATTTCTCTGAATCATGTATTTGAAGAAACTTCTCTTGCAATAGGCACCTAATGAATATATTTAAGACGACAGGACCTCTAAAAAATCCATTTGCCTATTCCATTTTACAAGATGAACTTCAAGATTTGTGTAATCTGTAGTAAAATGGTGCTTAAAAATATTTTCACATCTGCAATTCCAGCAAGTATTTCAGGCAGCCTGCTTCAAAAGGGAACCAAAAGTTTTCACCCTGAAAGCAACTCCACATGTTCTGTTTTTGAATTTGTACTGAATAGCATAAATATTTTTTGGTCTACCAAATAAAAGGGTTAGCAGATAGGCATTCTCACTACGCTACCATAAAATTAGAAAGTCATGCTAAAACTATGATCTACATGAAATCTTATGTTCTTCACTTTCTCCAATTCAGGACAGTCATCAGCATGCAAAAAAACCCTTAAAAATGCAAATGTGCTTTCTGTTATTAATCCCTTTGAATGAACGTTGGATGAAGTTTAGAATTATCTGTGCTTCCATCAAGCTTTAACTCTAATTAACAGACCTGTCATTTTTATTACTGAGTTATAACTAATGTACAAACATCATTAAAACTTGTCGTATTTCACATACACAGAGCTTATATATAAAATGCTAAATACCAATCTCCCCAAGAAAAAGCTAGAAGATAGCTAATTTTTTTTCTCTTAAGCATATATCAATCTACATTTTCATATAAAATATATAACCCTATGGGCAACACAGTTTCTAGATACCTGAATTAACAGTGGAGTAACAAGTGGCTCATCCTGGGCCTGATGTATATATAAGAAAAAGAAGCTTGGTACCTCACAGTGTTATCACAGAGAACTAGGACACAAGTATAGCTAGTAATTAAATTCCTTACTGTCACACTGGACAACTTTCAGGATGTTGCGTTCTGATGGGTTTTCATTTCCAGCTGTTTCATCAGCTCAAACCAGTGTCCTTTCCTTAGACAATACAACCCTAAATTGTCCAAGTGTTGTGCAGGGATTTAGCCGTGTGACTCCCATTAACATCAATAAGAGTCGCGCAGCTAAATCCACGCGCTGCGCTTTGAAAATTTGCCCCACAGTGTACATCCCAGGGTGCTGAAAGGATTAAAGTATTATATAGTAAATTCCCTCTTTGAGGTGCAGAAAATAAACAGGACTCTTCTGGTTTGTTCTAAAAGGCTATCTGTGCACTACTGCTGTGTGTACATCTGAACTTAGAAATGCCTACAAAATATTCCAAACCCAAACTGAAGCTTGTAAAATACTTTCTATACAGTAAAGTGGTTTTGCAAGAGCAACTTAACAATGGAAAAATTCTGATTTCCTTCTTTATTTAAAAAGCATGGCTCCTATACCATGTCCACTAGGCAAAATCTTCCCTTCTGTTTTGAAAGACAATGCATTCAGTCACATCCCAATGAAGGACTGTCATAGCCCCTTCAGTCCCAGAAGGTAAGGCTCTAATGTCATATTTATCTGGTTTTGAACACACATTCAACTCCAAACTCCCTGATCACTAAACTGTTGGGTCACGCTTTTACTTGGGTCTAATGTGAGTCAATGAGGTCATTACATGAGGAAGTTCAAACAGCTAAGGTGTGCAGATAGAAGGAGGGAAGGACAAAAGTGGAGAACTGCCTTGAAGTTGATCCTTATTGTTATAAGCAGTGTGGACCCCTGTGGAAATCACCTCTATTTCTGGCAGAACTGCACCTGTTTCTTGTGCTCTAACCCAATTACCTCTGCTTTCACGTTCCATCACTGATACTGACTCATCTTGCTATGGACAAATCAGATGTGATATAAAGGTGAGAAAAGCCTCTTCTGTCTGTGTTAGCCAGTAAGCCCGTGGCTCTTCCCACAGAAGAACAATGCGGATTCAATCAATAAGCCACAGGTAAATTGTGGCAGATGGCATGGCTAAACATAGTTTGAATCCAGCAGTAGCTCAAACTTAAGACTGTGGTTGGATCACCTCTAGAAAGGGCTGCAAAACTATAGTAGAAATAAATTTATCAATTCAGAGGAGTAAAACACCAATAGAGATATATTAGAGCAGCCCCACAGAACAGGATCTGAGGTTTCTGGTTGACAGAAAGTTGAACACGAGTCAGCAGTGTGCCCTGGCAGCCAAAATGGCCAATCGTACTATGGGGGTGCAGCAGGCTCAGCACTGCCAGCTGGGCAAGGGGGGTGATTGTCCCACTGTGCTCTGTCCTGTGCAGCCTCATCTTAAGCACTGCGTGCGGGTTTGGATCCTCAACATAAAAAGGACATAGATCTATCAAAGAGCATCCAAAGAAGGGCTATAAAGATGCTGAAGGGTCTAGAAGGCAAGACATATGAGGAGCAGCTGAGAACCCTTGGTTTGTTCAGCCCAGAGAAGAGCAGGCTGAGGAGAAGCCTCCTGGCAGCCTACAGCTCCTCATAGGGAGTGGAGGGGCAGCGCTGATCTCTGTTCTCTGGTGGCAGTGACAGGGCCTGAGAGAACAGCATAGAGCTGTGTCAGGGGACGGTCAAGTTAGATGTTAGGAAAAGTTAGGTGTTTCTTCACCAGAAGGTGGTCAGGCACTAGCACAGGCTCCACAGGGCAGTGGTCACAGCTCCAAGCCTGCCAGAATTCAAAAAGCATTTAGGCGATGCTCTCAGACACAGGGTTTGAATTTTGGGTGGTCGTGTGTGGAGCCAGGAGTTGGATTTGATTATCCTTGTGGGCCCCTTCCAACTCAGGATATTTTATGACTCTATCATTCAAAACATGTACAAGAAGTTCTGAAGACATTACAGCCATTCAAAGTCATGTTGGCACTAAAAGTGTATGGGTGAGGTACACAAAACAGAAATTCAGTACACAGGGCAAGCTGAAAAATTCTTCAGAACAGAAGGAAAGACAGAATCTATCTTGGAAGTAACTGCATCAGACATTTACTGGCAAAGCTACATGTCTGAGAAAATATCCGCTCATTATCTAGTGAGGAACATAAAGGTCTCAAAAGTTTACCTGCTGTATATTTTGGACATATTCCCAGAAGGTTTAGATAAGGTAGCAAAAGCTGTTTTGCCATTCTGTTTACTCTGATGCATTATTGTGGAGACCTCTATTACTTTATAGAAGAGAAAAAAAAAAAAGCTACCTGCAACACACGTCGACATCAACAGAAAATAAAATTGAGACCATGACAGTTGAGGAGCCTGCGCAACCTAATGATTGATGCAGAACAACATGGAGAAACTTTTGTAATTAAAGCTGACACACAGCTACTGAATGGAGAAGAGCAGGAACTACTCCATACTGAGAGGATATCTCTTGGTCTCCAGATGGAAAACAATGTCAAAAAGAGTAAACTGTTATTTCAACTGGTTATTTTGTCCTATTATCTTTAATCTCCCCTACTTTTCATTTATTTAAAATTGGAACTTAAGAATGTTACCTCTGATGAATCAGGATGATACTCAGTTATATCAGGTCTTTGAATCTCAGAAATGATGTTTTTTTCCCCAAAGCATAGTCTGGAGAATCACATTTCCTTATTTTTACGTCTCATATATTTTTCTTTTAAAAAATTTGTTTCAAAGACTTATATCCTGAACGCAAGCACGAGTTTTATAAATAAAAAACATATCCATAAAATATTTGAACAAAAGCTGCCAAACAAACTGAAAAATGTTACCTGAGGTTTCTGTCTGCCAATAGGTGGCAGGGGCTCTCCTGTGGGGAAAGCTGGAGGCCTTTTACAGGTTGGCCAGTCATACAGCTCATACGTGAAGGGACTCGTCGCTTCCTGCCGCCTGTAGCTCAATGGCTTTGACTGCCGGAGCAGCAGCTCCATAGGATCTGGGGATTTTCTGAACGGCGAATTGTATATGCCTGGAATCTGAGTAGAAGATGTGGTTACCTTTAACTTCAATTAACTTACAGTTATAGTTGCAGAAGTGTATCAGTAGGGTAATGAAATGTATAATCTGTGTTTCAGCGCTGTGAATGCATGTAACTTTCATTTTATGCAAGCAAGAAATACACAGCTGATCTTCATGTACCAGAAACCGATCATTTCTTTCAGTCACATTCATTCTTTCATCTTCCACAGCAAAGAAGTCAAAGAAACATAACAGGTTTTCCTTAAAAAATAATTTAGTATACAAACTTGCAACTAGCTTTAAAGACAATGTATTATACTTGTTTTCAAATTTAAACTTTAATTTAAAATCCAATTTAAAATTCTATGCACAATAGAAATGAAAATATATTACCTATTATTTCTAAACTTATATTTAAAAAGTAAAATAAGTGATTATGCAAGTAAAAAGATAACTCTTTTCCCTTTAAACACTGTGCTAGCTGATTAGTAGTGTGGCATAAGACAGTGGAAATTACAACATATTTAAAAGTAAAATTGAGGGATTAGGTAGAGGGAAACACAAGAAAAAATACTGAATACAAAAAAACAGTAATGCCTTTTCTCCAGCAAAATATTCTCATTAAATTCATTTAACTATGGAAACGTGAAAAACAAAAACTTAGATTAAAAAATTCTGACTTGTGAATTAAACTAAAAATTTACATTCTTCATTGAATTTTGTTTCATTTTTTTCAGAACAAAGAAGCAACATGATATTGCATCATTAACTGCATCAGTAGTGTGATGAAATATAATAATTACTAATATATAAAACATTTCAAATTTTTAACTAGGAATTTCTGTCATTAGCAAGCTGTGAATATTTTGCAAGACATCATCATACGAATAATAAAAATTTATGAATTTTATAGTTTATGTATAAACAACACTCAAACACATGTGAGTTTACTGAATAAATTATGAATGGCTAAATTTCCATTCTAGTTAATAATTATTGTTTTATGTGCTAAATATGAGAATCGGTATACAAGTTATACCAGATTGCACAAAATCAATACATCTACAATAAAACAAATGACATTTGATTAAAAGACATTGGCAAAATAAATTTAAAAATAAAAAAAATATTAAAAAATAAAATGAAAATGCTGTGTTGCTTTAAGGATAATTATACATTCTACAGTAGTGTACTTGCAATGTTCTTAAGACTTTTAAAGTTGATTTGCTTAGTTATATTGTGCTTTACTTTTATCATATTTATTTGATACAAAGTATTGAATAAACATAGAATAAAAAAAGACATCAGTTTGAAGATGGAAGGAAAGGTAAGCAAAATAGGAAACGTTCATAATCTTGCTTTTCTCCAGCCTCCTCCTAAAGTATTAATCTCTTGAAGCTGAAAGTACTGAACACTCCCCAGTTAGCTCTACTGCATTTTTCATTAGCATATCCTACTGGGAAATTACTATTTCTTCTGTCAAAAAAGTTACATAAGGCCTGTTTCTAACTTATTATTTAATGGATAAAAATAATCAAAGATGGTAGCTTATTCAAAATGTGCATGCTCTAAATGTGAGCTGGGAAAAAGAACGTGAATAGAGATAAGTGATAGAAACATACTCATGCCAAATAATCACTGCTTGTTCCTTCATCTCATCAGGATACCAAACTAAAATGACAGGGATCCATGCTTCAGATAGCAGGCAAGCAGAATCAGTGGAGTGATTGCAAAATCACAGGTCTATCTATGTGATCTCTGAAACCCAGCTGCATCTCAAGGTTTGCTTGTACAACTTGGGCTCTTATTCACCCAAACATCCCGTAAAGTTGCAGACTCTCTTTGTTTTTGTAGTGTTTCATACATTACCTCATTGCAATTTTCTTATCAATCGGGTACATTTTTGCTCGTGAACATTCAGGGATCTGCAAGTGCTACATAAGCACAAGTTCCATATGTTGTCTCTAGCTTTTATTGCATTCTTCTGCAATTATTGAATGCACTTCCGCTACTTATTTGTTACAAAAAATCTCTCATATATAAAATGCCATAGTCAAGTTCTTCCACACAGATTAGATTTCATGCTGGAGATAATACAAACCAACCCCATGCCATGATCATTAAGACTCTTCACCTATTAGTCCTCCTGTGGCCACTGGATCTGCCTATACTTCGATCAACATTTTTTTGCCTGCACTCCACTAATGACAGTAAAACAGAAAAGAGATTGTCTGTGATTACAATCTTTGCACATTTCACTGAATTTCACTGTATTGATACTTCATCTTTTCACATATTCCTGTGTCCTCTGTGTTCAACTGTATCCTGTCTAATGCGGAGAGTATGTGTTCTAGCCATACCATGTGTTTGCAGAGGTCCCCAGCTAGAGAGAAAGATACTGTTCTTTTATTGTACATTTGTGACACACAGTTTACAGAAAAATAAAGAATGACTGAAAATATAAATGTTTTTAAGGATAAATAGATCTCCATGTGCACTACTGAGAATCAAGATGATCTGAAATAAACTATTATGGCATAAAAATGACTGGCATGACTGGTGGGCATGGATTAGTTGATCAGTAGGAAATTCAGATCAGGGTTACCTACGATTTACACACCTTTTTGAGGAGGACAAGGACAAGGACAAGGAAAAGGACAAGGAAAAGGAAAAGGAAAAACAAATGCTAAAATGCAACTGGTTAGGAAATTTTAGCAGAAGAAAATTTAGATGTTTTCAATCTACCTAGCACAAGATTGTTTCTTGTTTGGTTTCACAAAATGGAAAAACATAGCATCTTAAACAACTAAAGCAGTGTTCCTCTGAAGAATTACTTGCAATAATAACTTTAAATTGATGTGTTATTCTGGGCTCTAAGAAACAGCATTGCTTCTGTCATTCATATTTAGAGAAGTATTAATAACCCAATGAGTATAATGGCTTTTTGAAACTGCATTTTGTAATCTATATTGTGATTCTGTGTACATTCTTGACATTTCTTTGTTTAAACATTAGGCAGTAATCTGCATTTCATACAGAGTTCAAACACTGAAATGCAGCTGTCTCAAGGTGCACAAATAGGATTGGCTTTCAGCACTTTTAATGACGCCCAAATTAGCCATAATAGGTTTGGGAACCCACTGATTCAGTGTCATTTGGATCATTACTGCTGAAAAGGTGCCTTAATAAAGAGCCATCTTTTGTTGTTTTCTTCACATATTGTCAGTTTAAAAATATATAAATAACGTAACAAATACAACAACAGATTTGGAGTTTTAGTGAGAAACATTAATGAGGCCAGGTGGACAATTCGCAAGATGTTGCACCTTCTAGAGTTGAAACTCTACCTAAGATCTGGGTAAAAATTAATTATGAAGTGCATTTTAACTAATGATTTTTCAAGCAATACTGTTAATTACTTTACATTTTAATTATATATGTTCAAATATTCAAACAGATAGAAGAGCAATCAGTAGAGTTCATATCTAGATAGATAAAATTAATACTAATTTACTCTAAAATCCCCAAGGTTTGTGGCTAGGTTTTAAGCCTAGATTTAAAACTGGTAAAGTTCAGTAGGAGGGACAAGGGGATGAGTTTGATTCTATTTTCTAATTCAGACCAATCTCTGGTAAAATTGCTTCCATCTATTTTAAAATATCTCTGCAAATCAGAGTAATTTTTGCAGTTTCTTGCATATGGGCTGCGTACTGATGGATGCCCTATTCACTCTACCCTCTGCATGGAGATGGCAGTATGCAGAAACCTAAGAATTAGAAGGATCAAAGCCTTTGATATTTAATAAATTTTCATATCTTCTTGAGACCATTACAATAAGTTAAAAACATTACTTCATTTTTTCCCTGCTTTAATACAATATCCTCTCAACTACAAAACTATTGTAGTTACTACTGCTTTTTCAACGGTAGAAAAATGTCTTGAGATACTACCTCATACTTTAATATTTTCTTCACCGCTAGTCCATAAGAATAAGAATGTACATTATCCTTCCAAATATTATGATACAAAAAGCACCTGGTCTGTAGGGAGCATGACATTTTTCTGTACTCATGTTCTTCACAGCTAGGAAGGTCTTCTGTCAAAGCCAGATTTCTGGGACTTCATTTCCAGGAACAATTTGCTAAAGTGACAAACACTATGGGGAAATCTATGCTACTGTTAAAAAACCTACAGCTGAGTTATTTGCAGTACTGCCATGCTAACTTCCAACTCAGTAAGACCAAAGAAATCTCAGGAGAGGATTCTGCTAATAGCTTCTTACTGACCTCCTTACATCAGGCTCTTCTGCTGAATGGTGGCCCAGTGGTGAATATGGCAAATGAGGTGTGAAAGCACAGATTTATTTATTTATTTTTATAAGANTGGGTTATGCAATAGATATATTTTTCCCCTAGAATTCTCTGTCTCAGACCTTCCATCATGGAAACCCAAGCATGACCTGGAATATTAATTGTGTCAGGTCAAGCATACTGGCAAATGTACCATTTGTTACCCAGTCATCCTTAGCATTACATTAATATTTTGAATCATTTTGCATTTCTAACAGTCTATCACTTTGTTTTCTCTCAATCTTTTTTTTATATTTATAATTAATGGTGGCATATAAAGAAAAAATAAAAACTTTTAATAAATATTAATTTAATGTGCCTGCTTTTTAATATTCTGTATCACTTCCAACTCTAAGTTTCAACCTAGTGCATGCTGTAAGAATTGTCATTTTTGTCTCTTTCTGTTTTTCATTTTTATAACAGAGAAATACTTAACTGATTTTTTTTTCCCAGAATACAACAAAGAAATTATTTAGGAGCTTGCCTTGAAAACAGAACTATGACCGAAGGGAGCAGCAAAAGAAACAGAAAGAATGAAGGGGAAAGGGAAGAGAGAGAAAAAGCACAGGTAGAAAGGAAAAGACAGGACTGTGTTGATTATGCTAGATAGCTCCTCGGAAAAGATCAGTGATCTTGAGTGGTAAAATAAAACACGAACAGTGATGTAGCAATTTTACATATGAATTAAAATATACCTTATTATATCTTCAAGTTATTAAAATCTACATCCAATATTCCAAACAAGTCATGCCCCAACAGATACAGCGTAGCAACTGCTCTGCAAATAATTACACACATGCAAAATTAAAAATCAATGAGGATGAGCCGAAGACAAAATGTAAGCATGATGTCAATAGAAAGTGTATCCTTATGTATCTAAAATATATTTTACTGTAATTCAACTAAACTATAATAAAGGTATGCTCTGTTTTAATTACTCTACCATACCAACTCTGAAAGTCTGAAATAATCAACATATATCATGAATATAAATGTTTCTTTTAACAGTCATTTAATTCTGAAAAACAAATACCTTTGACGGAGGAAGCCTTTGCAAGAAACTGTCACAGTAAGACCCTGAATAAGGTTCTAATTTCTCACTCCACTCTTTTAATAAGGGGTTAAATAACTCCTTCAAAATGCATGTAAGGAGACAGAAATGACTTCTGCAGAATTGGGACTAAACTTGAAAATCCTTTTTTCTCCATTGTAATTTGTAAAAAAAATAAGCAAGCTGAGAGAGGAGGTAAGAGATCTTTAAAAGCCATAAAAGTAAAAGCATGAAGGAGAGCTGTGAATGAAATATTTGCTAGAGAAGGGATTGCTGAATCAACACTGACCAGTGCACTTCATCATAATTATCAGGACATACTACTGCCAGGGGATTTATAAAAATCCCACTCAGCAAATAATTGCCCTGCTGTTAGGAGATAGTCGGAGTGTTAACACACTGTCACAGTCCAGCGTTTAGTAAGATATTCAACATTCAATTACTCTTGCTGAGAACTAAAAGGAAACATGATCATTTCTCAGCTACTGCAGTTATGCTTCCACGTGAATTCCAGGGAACAATCTTGTTAATCCCCAGATACGGTTTCTCTAGGAGGTAAAAGAAATACCTTAAAACATTAATGATTCACAAGAAAAGCTCTTGTTTAAATGATGCTGCAGCCACATCTGTAAGAAAAGGAATTTAAAACTTCTAAATACCTAGTTTATTACAGGCTGTCAAAATATTCCATATATTATGAAAATAAAAGATTAACATCTTTAATGAGAAATTTATTGGGGAAAAAGCCATCTGTTAAAATTCTGTAAATAATATTCTAGCAACAAGTATAATTAAATGATGTTCACTTAATCAAATTTGAAACATCAAACTATATAAACCACATTAAAGTGGTTTCTGCTAGAAATAATGTTACTTTGTAACTAATATGAATATATTTTATATGAACAATTAACAAATACTGTGTGAAATTTATTCAGATATTGGAAAAATATCACAGTCTAACTCAAAATAAAATCTCCTTACAATGGATGACAACAGAAAAAATGTCACCCAATTTTATAAATGACAGTTTAGTGCTCACTGAGCTAATGCTACTCTTGGGTCTGATCCTGTAGCCTTTATAAAATTATATTCTCAGGAATTGTGTCTAATAAGAATTGGAGGACCTTGCCTGCTATTGTAGCCAAGGTATTTTAGCTTTGTTTGAGATAGCGCTTTTATGCAAAGACTGAAGAATTCATAAATGAGTGATGAGTAGTGTATATTCTTTCAAGTGGGATTAATTACCTGTCTTCTGCTTAATGTATATTCTGTTTAAACAGAGTAATAGAAGCATTAATTATTGTTATTCTGCCTTCAGATTTTAAAGCTTGGTTCAGTCCTTTTCATCTGTGAAATGTTTGCTTGATATCAAAAATAATAATGCAATCACATTTTAAATGCACATTTATAAGCAAATCAGGCTGCAATTTTATAGACTATACAAAGAGGTGTCAAGGAAACATTCAAGTCCAATACCCTGGCCACAGATCATAAAATTAACCACTAAACCAGCAGAGACACTAAGCTAAACTGCAGGAATCAGAACAGCTATTGAGTCTCCAGGTAGGTAACAGCCTGGCTGTTTAGGCAAAAGAAAGAAAAAACTGACTCTTAGCTTAATGCATGGATCATTATGGCACAATATTCCAAAACACAGCAGTCCAGCAAATGCTAAGGAATCCAAAAATGTATCTATCTTTCACGGATGTGCTCTCTGACTGAGGCTTGTTCTGTCAAATATCATTCTTATGCAGACTTTTGATGACTTGACTAGATCAGGAATAATAATTTGAATGAGTGAGCGATGGCATGAGAAACAATACCCAAGATAAAGACACAAAACAGTGACAGAACACTCAAAGTTTTTTTTATTGACTTCTCATTTGCTTTCTAACTGACTTCAAAACAAGCAGAAAAAACAGATTTTATCTTGATTAATGACTTTATTTTAAAAACAGGAATGGGAAATTCCATTAGTGTTATCATTTGTTCTTTAAGAGTTCTCAAGAGTATGGAATGATGTCCAAATTCTAGGAACCTCTAAAATAAGCCTGCTTCTACAACCACCCCATATAAGTGGGAATTAAAGAGATTAATCTGAGTAATAATCTCTGAAGGTGGTTGCATGTTCCATATCTCAATAACAGCATGTGAAAACACAGTATGTATTTCCCTCTTGCACAGGAGCACCTTGAGGCTAAAATTATTTACACTCGTGAGAAGTTTTCAAGAGCCCTAAAATACTTATTTAAAAGTGTGATATTATTCATGTTTTTAAAATTAAAATTTCATCTACTGTCACTGTGATAATGAAAAAGATTAGCTCCGCAGAAAAAAATAATCAAGTTGAAAATCATTGTTTTTCTCTCTGGGTAGAGAAAAATCCTTATAATTATACCATTTAGTATCTTCAAATTTGTAACACTCAAGGTTACCTAGGGTAATACATCAAAAGACTGGAGAACACCTTCTTAACAGATAGCCATGGAAATCATGTGGAAATTTATTTTAAGAAAAAATTGCTAGAGAATTCATTCACTTCTCCAAAAAATACAAATATACAACAAAACCATGTCACATTAATTGCTTTTCATTGTTCCCTACGTCTGTTGCATTGTGCTTACATGTACATCTTCTCTCACTGATATATATTCTGACAGATTTATTAAACAAATTGCTGTAGCAAACCTATAGGATTAGAGAATGACTAAAAACTCAAAAAGTGGTAGCATGTTTAACAAAGCACTCTTCAGTGAGACCAATAATGAAGATTTAATGAACGTTCATAGTACTGCATACAGGAAAGAACAAAGAAGAGGGAACCAAGTCATGTTAGTTAGATTAGTAAAGGCAGAAAAAGCAATGTAATGACAAAAAATATCACAATTTTCTTAAAAGACTGTTGAAACAGAAAAACTAAAAGCAAAGAAAACAGGCAAAAAAAGGTTAAAAAAAAAATAGTCTAAGGGAAGATACACAGTTCTCATGATGCCCATTGCAGGACAGATACACTTGCCAAATTAAGTATATATTAGATACTAAATAAAAGCATTGAATATTGAATAAACTGTGCAAGTTAATGAAAGAACTTTACTATCATACTATTCACTTGCCTAAGAGCTGGAAAAACGAAATAATTGGTGTGTACATCACTCATCTTGAAGTCTCATTAAAGCACGTATACCATCAGTGCTACTTCTGAATCAATGAGAAGGTTTGCTGTTGAGAAATGTACAGCATTTTATCTTCATGACTTCTCTCATGCCATCTCTAAACTTGCTCTTCTTATGCACTCTTCTCTAATTTAGCATGTACTTCCGATATTATAGTTTCAAAATTACTTTAGTAAGACAATACACCACATCAAACATATAAACACCAGTTGGACTCCTACATATCAGGCAAATTTATCCTATTTCAGGAGCATCAGTGGAGCTCCACTCTTTGCAAGCACGTGTGAATGTGGCTTAGTGCGTGAGCTATTTCCCTGTGATACAGATTCTTTCTTAAAAGTGTGTAGTCCCTCATACACAAAGCCCATATTCAATATAAATCCTTCAGTTTTCTAAGCCTGCAGCAATCCAAAATTTTGCCATCTCTATGGACAATAAAACACAAATTGTGGTCACGTTTTCTCTAAGACCTCAGCATGTACACTTTTGATAGATCACACAGCTTGTCCTTTAAACTCTGCTATTAATCCTACCCACAGGAGTAGAGAAAGAATTTTGTTGTCTAGAAAAAACATAGAAATACAGATTATGCAATTCAGATTCTGAAAAAGATATGTCTACATGGACAAACGTTTACAACTGACTTGCAGGACTTGGCACAGGATCAATAACAAAAAAGAACTCTATCTTTACATACTTTTTTGTGTTAAGTTCTTCCTAACAACAGATGATTTCCCACTGTAAAATCTTTCTCATTTCTTTGGACAGAAAATTACAAATTTTCTTGCTGACATTAAAGTAGAAGGTATCAAACTAAAACGATTTTATAATAAGCACACCCTAGAAAAATAGTTTGCAATACTGTTGCACAACATGATCAAAATCTTTTTTGATTTTCTATTTTTAAGTTCATTCATTCACTGCCTCTAAAAAATAGAATGAGAACGCATTTTTTCTAAGGAGCATGGGAAACAAATTCTTTTGGAAATGTTCACTTGTGCTAGAAAGAGACTTTTGAGAAGAGTGAATGGGAAGGAGTCAACTTTAGGCAGCAGTGGAAATTGCTGTTTATAAGTACTTTACACTGAGAAATACATCTGGAATGGTGCATAGCCATCTATTTCTTACAGAAGGGAGGTCAGCCAACAGCACCGCTCCATCCTCTTCCCATTTTCCTGAACCTACAGATTTACTGTTTTCTGGACATGCAGTTCACCAGGATACTAGGAAAATCTATGGAAGTTGTAAACTCTGTCCCCAAATGGCTTTTACAGCATGGGCAGATTCCAGAGGCCGCAGCTTCTAGCCTTGTCTTTGTTTTACACCATGATATTATGTTGAGTAGCAAAGCTATCGTCCAGAGTATTCCCAAGATGAGTAATCCCGAAGAGCAAGAGCTGAGCTCAAATTCTAAGTGAACTAAACATTTTTGGTGGTGTGCAGAAGTCATTTAAACATCATTTCTGGAGCTTAGAGGCAGCAGAGTTAACCCTCTAGATAAAAATATTTGTTCAGGTAAGATGCCTTCCAAAACCACAAACAGCTCAACTACTGGCCACTTCTAGTTTACCCTACTTTGTCCTTCTTTTTGACAGGAACATTAAACAGCATTAACTGAGATTCCTTACAAGCAGAGATTGTAGGTGAGTATGGTGTCCCTTGAGGCACTAGAATCGAACTATTTTCCTACACTGAGTATCTGTGAATAGTGATACATCTGGCTTCCCACACAGAAGTGAATATATAAAGAAGGCTTGCTGATCAAATATACCTGTCACAAATACTGTAAGAAGGATTTAATGTAAATTGAGAATCCTTTGGAAATAATTTATAATAACAGAACACTGTAGCATAAAGTGCTTTACACAGCAAAGCTATTAAAATGCAGCTGCAAGTCTGCCTGAGAGCTAAGAAAGCTCACTCTTTCCTCTTTAATTTAAATGAGATTTTTTATGGTACAAGCTTTGGAAAGCAGTGAGAAACATCTGACTTCTTGGCAGAAAAGTGATGAGTGGATGTTAAACACCTATGGATAGGTGGGGATGTTCAGTGATTGGGGCACCTACATTTAAAAAAAAAAATAAACATTTGAGTTCATCTTCAGGATGTATTAGTACTTATAATGAATGGTATTTTCATCTTCTGAATGTTTTAGAGACAGGATAATAAAATTACAACAGTAAAGAGGAAAGAAATAAAATGTAGAAGAGCTAATTCATTCTTCATGCTAGCTCAGTCCTTGGCCTTTCCTGAACAGACAGTGCCAATAGTAACAAATTATGTATAATCATTTTTTGAGGTGGACTGTTCACTTGGGACTAAGCTCAAATGACCAAACTTGCAGCCTTGTCTCTTAAATTGTGCATCTGAAGATCAAAGGGCAGTACTTTATCCACTGAATCCTCATCTTTATAGGAATAAAGCTGCCAGCTGTCCAGAGACAGAGTGGGCATCAGACAGTGTCATTTTAGACCAATTGTTTTTCAAGTTCTTTCAGGACAGCACATTAGGTTAGAAGCATTTTACTAAGTTGTGCCTTTCCTTAGCCAGCTCCAAGAAGGGTTTTATGGCTTTTTTTTTCCTTCCTTGCTTAGAAACTTTTACATCTAAGATAAATGCTATATCTTCAAAAGAATTAACTCCTGATTTCCAGTAGTGTAAAAAGGGGAAACATACTCAGTGTAACATTTATGAATTGCCATGTCTGTTGGCAGGAAAAATGTAATTAAAAAAATACAGTCATCAAATTTAATTGAATGCTAAGGTATCATTAATTTGAATACAGAATTAAAAATATTTTTGTTCTATAAAATGCCAAACAGGAAATAACAACTGAGGCAACTGATAAAAGTTAGATAATTTTGAATTCTACAATACCTACAGAAAATCAAAACAAAACTGGTCTGAAAAAAGAAATCTGAAAAGTAACCTTGCAGCATGTTTTCACTTAATACAAAATAGTCATAATACAGATTTCATGGAAGTCTGCTAAATGACTTCTGTTAACTCAAAAGTGGAATTGCTTATGGAGTACGGATGTTACATAGAGTGAGAACAGCAAAGCCCTGGAAAGGGTTATCTCAGTCAAGACTAGCTCTATTTTATCTCCTTGTTTTACAGTATCAGCTGCTATGTAAGTAATCCTTTTAAATGTATGAGGGCAATGGGAAAAAATACGTGGCAAATAACAGTCACATTTCGAAACATACTAACCTTGGATCAACAGAGAGATGATGAGACAGGCACTGAGAATTGGAGGAACTACTACAGTCCATGAAGACAACGCATTCTGCTATCAGTAGTTACTAAACAAAATTTCATAGATTTTTAAACTTTTTAACAGAGACAGTATACACTGTGAAATTCACATACTGCAAAACAATATTGCAAGGAGAATGAGTCAACTTGGTCTTCAAAGCAAGCACAATCTAAGGGCTAGTTAGTGTTGTGGGCTTGCAGTCTTTCTGTTGAAGTTATTCCTTCTCTTAGTATTTAAGAGAGGCAGGAATTGGAGGTATACTCAAGCAAAACCTGAACATAATCCAAAAATGGAGAGCTCTAGTAACTACCGGTCCTTCAATTACAGACTGCAGGAAATTGGGAGAGTACTCTTGGCTTGTCATTGTATTGCCCTATTTATTTATTTATTTTTTACTCTTCCCTAGGCACATGCTGTTGGATGCTGTCAAAGATAGCATGCTGGGCCAGGAGAGCCTTCAGTTCGTTTCAGTCAGGTCTTCAAATCGAACAGGGCCCAATAGGAAGAAGATTCTGTTGTACGTAAGTCAGGAGTATGAGCGGGCATACATTCAGAACTGCACAATTCATGTTTTTTCAAGGTCTCAGCAGTAAATGCATTCAGATAGGAGATCTCACAGAACAGGGGACCAACATTAACTCATCTAACCTCAGCAGGATTTATTACAGAACACAAAGTCCAGTTTTGGAAACCAGGCTGGGAGTGAGTCCACAGGCCAGGGCAATGACAAGTTGAAGTGATGTATGTATAACACCACATTCTCAATAATGTCAAAACAAATTCTGCAATTGTGTGACGAAGCCCTCAAGCTTTTGCAGACATTATATGACAATTTTTGCTTTCTGGACTAGTTTTACATCACTTTCTCTTAAAAAAGCTACATGTAGTATAAGAAATTTTGGAAAACATCAGAATAAGTTTATCTGTTTGGAAACAGAGGAAAGTTGGAGAGAAAGGAATTAAATTCTTTTACTTCACCCAGTACAGTTGCCTATACAGGAGAAGAATAAAGTGAAAGGATCTTTTGCTGTGGTGATTCTCTAATCCTTTTCTCTGTGACAGGAGGAACTACAATAGCAGAAACTTTTTAAGCTGTCACACTTGGAAGACTGTTTCCATAGGAGTCTTTTCCTAATCTTAGTGACTGAAAAAGACACAAGCTCCTTCCACACTTCTGCTCTGGCCCCTTCCAGTTACCCCTGCCTCCTCACCGCCCCACTGTGGACTTGCAGGTCCTCTGCCTGGGAAGTACAGCAGTGCTAACAGCTGCTGACAGACCCACTTGCTCTCATTCAGGAACGCTCACCCCAGCATTGTTGCTTGCTCTATCAACAGATACTTAAACAATCCATCTCAGTATTCTAGTTTGATACTGCTTATTTGGATTTAGTCCATCATACACTTAATTTTAACCATCACTGTAAGGCAATGACCAAAATTTGCAAAATTTGTTGGAAAGTTGGAAATACCAATGACAGGAATCATTCAACCACATTTCAGCAGACGTGGACTCACTGCATACAGAGTGCAATCTTCATACTCGCTTCTCCAAAGTGCCATCAATGTAGTCAGTAATTCTATTCCATCTTTCACTGACTTTACTGACAGTTTCTCAGTACTTTGCAAAAGGTAGCACTTCCTACAAATATCTGTCTTGGTAGTACGAAAAAGAGCAGAAGGTAAGAACCTATTCAATTAGTGAGCTTTGTGAATACACAGACAGAAATTACAAGGATATAGATGGATGATCTATACAGTTAAACATATTTATAATAGATATTAAATATTAACATGAAGGATCTTGTTCATTTATAACTGACAATTGAAAAAAGGATAATGACCACTGTAGTGGAAACAGCACACTGTGATTATGGACTAACAAAAAAAAAATCTTAATTATTGCAAGTTTCATGTCTCAACAAGAACTTGTAACTAATTCACGATATGACTGAAAAACAATGAAAAAATACAAATAGATCTGCATTGTAATTTCTACTGTGTTACTCAATAAATGACAAGAAATATTCTGAACAAAGGCAAAGTCTTGTTAAATGTGTTCTGCAACTTTTATTATGTTCATCATAAAATCAGAATTTATCTCACTGTTAAGGTAAAAACAGAAAAGGAAAATGTTCCTACATACAAAAATAGATTTTAAAATTTGAAATAGAAAATGTTAGTTTTAAAAGGAAATTTTATTCGGAAGCCTCACAGTTGCTACCTCACAGATTTATTTCTTGCTGCCTTACACTAGAATCTCTTGCAAAAAGCAACCAGTAGGTGGAGCAGACAACATAATTTATCACCTGATAACTTGACTGTTTTTTTTTTTCCATAATTACGGGAATCATGTAGGAGAAATTTTCTTCAAACAAAGGAAGCTCATGTCTGTCAGATATTACTTGGCTGGTTATTGAAACTACGGGCATACATAGAAAACTGATTAAAAGCTCAGTGTTTCATAACCATGAAGTTTTAGAGCTCATACTTCATTTCTCCAGACATTATTTGGCAACTAACTTAGCTTAAATCAAATAAAAATTTGCTCTCTTTTTCAAGCCAACTCTTAACACCTGTAAAGAGCATTATATTTGCGTTGCATGGATATTGCTGGTACTACAGGCAAAAAAGAAAAAAAATTTTTTTTTTTTTTTTTTAGAAAATGTAGAAATCTTTTTTTTGTATTTTGCAGTTGGCATGTTACATAAATTGTACTTTTGGAGAACGAGTCAATAATTCTATGGCAGAAATCAACATTATTATTGTTACTAATTATTGATTATGCAAATAACTAAACTTGTTTAGCTTTCATTTCTTTGAACTTCCTTGCGAAAATAATTCTTTAATCCAAATGAACAGCTTATGTGTATTAAAATGTTTGTGCAAATGCAATGTATTTGTACAAGTAGCAATGGGAAATAGTCATATTTTGTTAAGTTTTTATGGCAAAATACACTCAATTAATTGAAAAAATATAAGAAAATTGTAAAATATAGTATAATAGCTTACAGGTTTTGTAATCCAATTATTTCTCTGAACGTCACTTTCACAGCAATGGAACTCAGTACAAAAAAAATGTTGAACTGCAGATAAGCCAAATTAAATGTAGACACGCCTTTACAATATCTTGTAGGTAGATCAAACTCCTTGTGCTTGAGAGTGCACACACTTATTCTGATCATATTATGAACTAACTAGAAGCTGCGTAGCTGCATTAATTCTATAGCTAATATACCATGGCTCCCAACAGGGCTAATTTGTTCAGGTTCAGCCCCATTGTATAGCTCCAGACTGGCTTGGAAAATAATCAAAGCAAACTCACATCTGTCTATGTAAGGCTATGTGTATATACCTGGTACCAATAACAATAATGCATACTAATTTAGAGTTTAATATACATTTTTTTCTCTCTCTCTTTTTTTTTTTTTTCTTTATAGAAGTAATAGTTTGTGGAAGAAATAAATGCTTGAACTAGCATTTGTAAGACTTCGAAAAGTAAAATGATGTTTACAATTAGGAATTGGCACATGCTTATATACATGTATATAATTTTAATCAGTGGAATAAGATTCTAGCTGTAGAATGCAAATTTTGCATTCAATAAAGGATTCATAGATTTTAAAGTCAGAAGGGATCACTGTATCATCTGTTACAGTATGTAGTGCTACATGCTTGATCATTTCCCTGTTTAACCTGTAACATATTTCTGAGATAGTTTTGGGGGCTTCAACTTGTAGAAAGTGGAACTTTCTTTACTAAAATTGAAGAACAACAAATCGTTAATACCTTTGTGACAACGAGTAAACACCCTTTTCTCCTTGCTTGTAGAAAAACAAGAAGACTCACAAGTACAGGACATATTTGAAACTATTACTGCAAATCTGCAACCTTTATCTCTGATGCGGCTCAGCTCCACCACTACAGAAACTTCAACAGACCATCTGCACCCATCGGGCTTTACATGACTCTAAAATAAATTCAGTTTACCAGCCTCCTCTCTTCATTTGCTACGTCCCCCAATTACAGATGAAATTGAATCCTTTATTCATTCAGAAGTGTTGACTTTCATGGCCTGGTTATACTGAGACAATGAATGGACCTTGCTCAGTAATGCAGTTAACTATCCCTTGAAGACAGCAAGATGAAGTTGTAGTCAGGTCAGAAGAGCAGGGGTTTTGAGAGGAAACTGTCAGGCACAAAGCATCAAACCAATAAATTCCGAACTAAAATAATTTGCCCTGAATCTTAGTAAGATATTAAATTCTATGACTATGTGGTGGAACACACAATCTGATGACAAATTGCTTACTTCATATATAATATTTCATATATATATCATATATATATGTTTGCTGGATTTCAGGTTGTTTGTAGGTGCACCTTTGATCTACATTCACTTGTGTTTCAAAATACTACCTTAGAAAGAAGATGGTTCTTGGAGCAAAGTTCTGTGATAAAGAAAAAAAAAATCAGAAGGCTCTGAGTCATTGTATACACAAGCCATCTTTGCAAGAAAAAACAACTATATTTTTGTTCTGCAAGATACTGCAAATTAAAGTCCACAAGGGTTGCACTGAAAGTAATGCCTCCTGTTTTATTATGTCGGCCCACAACAGCAGAGGCGGGTGTTGGTGGTATGGTACAAGAGGCTGAATCTTCTCGCCACTATTCCGTTTCATTTTGTTGCCATGTGACAGATGGCAGCAGAGGGGCAGACTGACAAACTGGTGTCTGACATGGAAGCATTTACGAAGCAAAGTGTCAATGAATTCCTTCACGCAGAAACAGTGGTACCCACTGGCACTCACTGATGCTTGCTGAGTGGTTATGGAGCCCAAACAGAGGCTGTGAGCACAGTGAAGCAGTGATGGTGCATTTCAGCAGTGGCAAGCGACAATGGGGCACCTCTGCTGGGACAGATTTTTAGGAGCACAGCATGCAGGCTCTTGTTCATGGCTGGGGAAAATGCCTAGCTGATGGTGGTGACTACATTAAAAAACAGTGTTTTGTAGCTGAGAATTTGCTCTATACAATAGTGTTCTTGTGCTCTTTGTATCTGTTGTAGTTTCCACGGAAGTAAATAGGAGACATTACTTTCAGAGTGACATAGTGATTCTATAAAATTGAGACCCAAATTCATCAGATCATAACAGCTACTTCCGTTCACTACCAGAAGTTCTCCACATGGGTGGCCCTACTTGCTATTCCTTAAATACGTTTCACAGTTTGCTAAGCCAGTATTATCAGAAATGAACAAAGTTCACTAAAATCTTCTTAGACAACAAGCCTCTAAATGCCTCTAATAACACGTTTTTTTCCTCCAGGTAAATGTATTAATGCCTACTGATTTGTTTTACATAAATTGCTCCAACACAAGTATAGTTTAAAACAACAGAAAAACACTGCACAAATTATTCTTAATATTCTGGTTTTACATCTGGACAAATGAACTACTGTGGGCTAATTTTAGTTACTAGCTCCCTCAGAAAAAAGTCATTCCAAATTTTTTTTATGTTATTGTTTACTGGTATTTTTACTGTGGTTCTTTTGTTTGCTTTTGGGTTTTTTTTTTTTGAAGTAAAATACTCAAATCTTATTTAAGAAATGATTTTTTCATAACTGATAACTAGTCAATGCAACTTATTTCTATAAATGTTTAGATTATAAATGATTCCCAGAGGAAAATATTTAATTTTCTGTCAAAAAGTGATGTGTTATTTTTCTTGCTTTCTTTAGGATTAAGATTTCTTACACAGATAATTAATACATATATTTATATATAGTTAATTAGACATGAAAAGCAAACAATGAGTAGGGACCAAGAGAAAGAATAGGCACTTACTTCATACTAGCATATCCTGGTTGCTTGTTATTTCTTTTTCAGATGAAGAAGAACCAATCACTAAGCATTAATGGTCACAATTTTTTTTTTTTTTTTTTACACAAGTTCACAAAAGAGCACTAACAAAAGGCAGAACCATAAGCATTAATCATTATTTTTGTCTAAGATGCATCTTACAGCTATGCTGTCTGCAAAGCAGCGTACATAAGCCTGAAAAATATATCACTTTTATCAATACAAAACAAATTAATCAGTAAATATTTAAAATTTATGAGGCATTTCTATGTAAAAACAACAACCATGCTAAATAAGCTGATTCACGCAGTTCTAGGACAAACTTCTGCTGAAAAACTGCATTTACAATCTATCTTAAAAACAAAGAAGAGAGAACCAGTCCCAGCATTAGCTCAATTAAAAAAAGGGAAGGAAAATGAAATCCCTTCTCAGCTTAATAACTTGTTAGTTTTTGACAAGTGCAACAACACAACAATAAGCCAGTCAAAATGAGTTTTTAAAGCGAGGTTATGCCCTTCGTGTTGTGTTATCACAGTGGCAGATCAAACTGCTGACTTGGACTCTTTCTGCCAGCAGTGCTGATGCTGCCTCTATGAAGCTGCTGTCGTGGAATAGTCATGGTACCTGCTCTTGCCTATAGAAAAGCACTAAATTGAACTCGAAGTAGTGTCTTTGTGATATCTTTTCAACAAGTCATGTCCCATTCAGCCTGCTAGTTTATCTCTGTCAGGCTGGGGGCCCAAGTGGTTTGCATGAGCTGTCAGGAACAGGTACACCAACCTGCTCAGTGCTAAGGAGGTAATGCATCTTTCGGGCTTGGTATTTCTTTTCCCTTTCTTCCTTTTCTAGGTCTTTCTTCTTCTTTTCCTTTTCATTCATTTCTGCATACTCTTGGAGTTCATACCTGTAAAAAAAATAACTGCTAATCATATTGTGACAATAAAAGACCTGGTAATGTTTTATTTTACTTTAACTCTTTTATAGTTTCATGGTGTTTTGCTATTATCTATTAGCAGTATACTAACACCATTGGAACAGCAAACTATTTCATTCAGCTCCACAGCAACAGGATTCTATGTGGATAGAACTGTGAAGAAATAGAAATAAAATGTCAAGAACTCTAAACAGTATATTAGTTCATACTGTTTAGTTATTACTTTGAATAATGTCAATTCTCATTTTAATAGTTTTATAAACTAGAATTTATAGATATCTTTTTTAAGAGTAATTTGTTTGATTTTTTTCTAAACAGAAGTTATTTTGATTTAGCAATGTTCCTTCAAACAGGTTCAAAATATAAGTTGTTCACTTATGTTTCAGTTAGTGCTTTGTGACACTTCCTCCTGATCTGCAAACGGGAAACCTTACAGCATGAAAAAGGATAGTAGACACAGGATAACAGTTGACATTCTCTCCTAGACATCTGAGCCTTTTGTAAAATTGAGTACTTACGCATAGAGAACTGCATGTAAGCTTTTTATGCATGCAATGTCCTTAAGAGGAGTTTCCATAGCATTAAGTTTCTTGCACAGGTCACTTTCCACTCTTGTCTGAGAGCAATGGTACAGGCCACCACAAAAAACATAACTGTCCCATGAGGCAGCACATGAGAGATGTTTGCAAACAGTGCCACCTAAACAGATGGGTCTCTGCATTTAATAGGCCACAGGATATTTTTTCCACCATATAAGAACTAAGGAACTGGACTCAATACCAGCTTTCAAAGAATGGATAAAACTCATGATTCCAACCAAACATTTAGAAAACAAAATGGGCACTGACTCCTCCTTAATGGCTTATTTGATAGAACTGGGCTTCCATAAATTATGCAAACAGTGGAGTGAATTAATGTTCTGTATGAAATAAAATTTTGTGCTATTGTGCACAGTGCACATGTACGGAATTTTTAACTCATTTAAAAAAGGTTAGTTTGGTTAACATGTGTTACTTTTGTTATTAAGAAATTGCTAGTTCAAATTAACCTGCGTGCCAAAGACTCCAAGTATATTCAGTCAAGCATTTAAGTTGTTTAGAAGTTAATTAGGTGAGTAAATTCTAGTCTTTTTTTTTTAAGCATGAGAGTATCTGACAAAATAAAAAGCAGATAAATACACTATTCACATACCTAGATAATTCAAATATTCTAGCAAAACAGATTATTTAGAGAGGTCTACATTAATAATCTCACTTGTTTCAATGGATATCAAATAAGATACTCTAGGACAAAGTCCAAATCCTGTCACAATATACATATGAATAAGTTTGTTACTGTGAACAATTCCATTGGAAAGCCATGTTACTGCTGAAAGTGTATTTAAGATTGTGAATCAGATTTATTCTTAATATTTTAGTTATCACGTTAAATTAGATCATCAAAATACATGAAAGATTTTGTTATTAAAAGCAAGTTGCAGTGTAGAATTTTCATTTTGTGCTATCTTCCAAGTTTCCATCAACTACAATAAGTAAAACGTTAACTATCTACACATTTTATTTAAAATGTAAAAGAAAAAATAGAAGGAAAAGGAAATAAATTAAAGATCGGAAAAGATGTATAGGTCTCTTTCAAACTCTGGAAATATTTTTTGTTGCAGTTTACTGTTAAAGGCTGCTAATACAATATTTCATACAAGGTTACTTATGAAGCACACTGACGTTTAAAAATCACCATGCTATGCTTTTGCAGCAGTGTAATTTTTTTCCAACATAAGATTAAATTGCAAAATAAATGAATTACTTAGAGTGGCATGGCCCCCATTTTGCCACCCTTCTCTTGAAAATTGCTTATTAATATGAAAAAAGAAGTTGGAAAATAGCCTGTTTTACTTTATGCATAGTGTTTCGGGGCCTCAAAGCCTGCAGAGCCAGACTAGCTGCACATTTTAGATTGTGTTGGCAAGCGGGTACGATGACCCTTCTGACCTGCATCTCAAGGCTATTATTAATCGCTAAGTAACCTGGTAAAGCCAAACAAATTTGTTTCCATTGAAAGGATCTCTATCTGTGTCTGAGAATTTGTGCTGTACCAAACAAACCTCATTAACTGTGTCCATTTTTGACAAAGAAGTAGGAGTTGGAGAGATTGGCGACCTTTCTTTGTCCTTAAGGTACAGATTTAAGAGTCACTGCATGTAGGTGCCTAAGCACTTTTTACTTGGATACTCTTTGTTCCATATCCATCAATCATAAGTAAATGGATAAATAGAAATGCATATAGTATAAACTTTGTTCCTTTATTTTTTGTCATTTTACTTTCAATGAGCATATGAACTATTTTACTTAATACTATTTCTTGCCTTTCTTTTTTTTTACTGCAGTCACCTATTCAGCTTCAGTACCATTGCCTACATCTGATGAACAATCTATGAATATATAACTACAGTTATTTATGTTCTTATGTACTCATGCACTTCTTTCAAAAGAGTGAATATGGAAGTTTTGTTATTTAGAATACAAATGGTGATGAAAGCACCTAAACAAAAAAAAATGATAAAAATGATATACATTACAGATGTAATAATAATGGGATATAAAATATCTCCCATTATTATACTGAATTTGCCAGATTACTTTGACAGACAGCATGTGCTGTAATTAAAAATAAATTAAATATTAAATAAAATAAAAAAATTGGAAATCAAATAGAAAAAAGTCTAAAATATTTATGGAAGTTCAACACAATTCACAATCTTCTTAGATAGCAATATCATCCAAATTATCAGAATCCTTTCCAGGTTATGTGTTCAACAACACTGTACCATAACCCTTTTGAAAGCTTTATTTGTAACTGCTTAAAAAATACATTTTCAATATACGTTTGCAGCCTACACATCTTGTTAGTTCTGCTAAAATATTTCTGTCACTCATTACACTGTTCTGTACAGTTGTACAGAATATATTGACAATTCTGTCTGGAGGATGAGAGCTCCCGAGATGATTCACTTCTGAGGAGCAATACAAAATAAGAGTTATGTAGCAGGGCAAACATCGCTAGCCTGGAAAGCATAGATATTTTAATGTAAATTTATTCTAAACATACTTGACATATCTTTTATATTATATTTTCAAAAATTTGAATAGGAGCAAAAAAATCAAGAAATCTAGAAGTAGTTGGATTTGAACATACTATTTCAGACATTAGCAGTTCAATAACCACACGTTATGCATTGTGTAGAGGGTTTAACTGTTACCATATAGAAAAAAAGTCTATAAGCATAAGGGATATTAAAGACAAATCTAGACTTCCAAACTTGGCTGTCCTTATATGCCTACTCTAACTAGAGTTTCAACATTTGTAGAGGAAATGTGTAAGTTTTGACAAATACAATGGTTTATCATGATTTGAAAATTGTTCAAGTCAAAAGAATATCAATTTAATTAGCACATTTACTATGCATTTTCTTATTAAAAGAGTGAATATACAGGGTAATACAAAGTACATTTGCTTTGTAATAGGGAATATTTCTTGTAAATAAAATAAAGCATAACATTATTAATGTAAGTGCTCAAGGACAGCAATTAAAAATGATCACATGTAAGAAATCTGTGAAGCAGCTATTGATTTGTTAATGATAAAACTATTTGTGTTATATGGTTTGACAATAAAACATTCTCATATGACAAGGTAACTTATTCTTATTCTGGTACTTCATTATGCAGTAGGCAGCAGTGCTGGTTCCAGCTATGAGATGCAAATTTGGTTGACAGTGCTCCTGCTGTCTGTATAAAGGTTAAAAATACACACATAATATTGTTCCTGGAACTTTTGGAAAGGTCTGGAAATGATGATTTCAGCAGTATACAGATTTTCATGATCCTGCATAGAACTGCATCATTTTACAAATTCACACTGACCTACATATATTGAACTTTATCAGACTATTGCATTCTGTTTGCACTTCCCTTGAAATTCTGTGATCATTTGATGGGATAACCATAATAAAATTGTAATATTAACTAAACAAAAGAGCATCTAAGAAAATCAATAGTCGATCAATAGCACCCAGAAGGAATATATAGTTATTGTGATATTAAATAATTCAGACTCCAAATCATAAAATTCCTGGAAAATAGCAGTAGGTAATCTTAGCATAAAAGGAGAAAAAATAAATCGATTTTACCTTCATGACTATCTATCATCCCTCCTGCTCAAACAAAGAGTATGGAACTGAAAATGAAATTAGTGAGACAATACATTTGGTACATCACTGCATGACACTTGATTTCATGTTGCACTGGTGTACGTGAGAATAGAATATGACCTGTCATGGTAATATTATTTGACTTCATTTATTATACTTGGGTAAAAAATGAGGTACATATACAGAGAGTATCCCATGATGTACAAGTAGTTTAGAGAGCCCTCTACTTTAAAGGCAGAATTTTAACGGAACACACACACTGCATTCTTATATTAGCTATGTACCAATCAGACAACTTGAACATTACTCAACCTAGTTCAGAATATTTGAATGAATCTGTTCAGATTTTGAACAGAACAGAGAGGCTCTGTAACCACCTACTCCTCTCCACTATGGCATGTACTAGCACATGGACTTGATGATCCTTATGGGTCCCTTCCAACTCAGGATATTCTACGATCCTATTCTACCATGTTACACGACACGTTTGCAACTGTGCAGCCTTGCTTAGTGAAATCTGGGCTAAATCCATTCTTAAAGGGTATTATCTGCTCTGAAATATTTGCCAGGTGCTTTTATTCACATGCCTGAAAATTAAACCACTCATTGGCAACGTACTGATAAACATTGCTCTGTCTGCTGGGAAACACTGAGAGGATTTCAGAGTGTATTTGCTCAAAGTATAACAAAATGTAAGTGATAAAGGTCCAGAAAGTGCTTCTGTAGTTCATCATTACTTTGCTAGGTAGATTTTAGCTAGTATAAAATTAAAACATCTACAGCAGACTGACTGCAGATATATGCATTAGTTTACATTTGGATTCTAGTATTTTTTTTAAATAGAAGGGCAGGTTTTGATTACTCATAGTGATGAAATCCTTCTGTTGTCAGTAAGATGGAACTTCAAAAGTCTTCAAAGTAATTCTTGTATATGACAATTTTGTTAAAAAAAAAAAATCAATGTTCAGCTCTGTTTTACATAACATCCAATGCTGAGACACATTAATATTCCAAAAATAAAAAATACATATTCTGTTCAGTATTTTAAAGCTGTGATTTGCCACAACATAAAGACGTATGCTACTTTCTAAAGCTTTCAATATTTAAAATGTTTAAAATAGAAGTAAGCAAAATCTTAAAGAATAGATTTAACAGCTCTCAAACATCAGGAAACTGATGGACTATACAAGAAGCAATACTTTAAGTGTTGTTTAAGTACTTTAAGGTATTGTGTTCATACACCACAGAGTTCTCTATTAAGAATGGGTACTTACATTACTGCAATGTATGTGCTGTCTTTATATATTACCACCTTGTGCATTTGTTCTTGTGGCCTTTTATACTCAAAACCATTATACTCAGCAATGTAACGTGCTCACACGTGCATCCTGAACATCCTCATGCCCGTTTTGTAAACAAAAGATGGGACAGGAGCAATTGGCATTCAGTTCCTTTTTGCTTACAGAAGATAAAGGAAAAGCGGGAATCTACACTAATAGTATTCCTGGGGATCTAATGACAGGAGATAAACAGTTGGAGGTTATTGAAGACTGCAGAATGGAAGTGCAAAGAAAAGTCAGATCTCAATTGCATCAGAGAGTATTTTTTCACAAGAAATGGAGCTTCAGGTTAGATATTAGGAAAAATAACTTCTTTGAGAGAGTGGCCAGGTACCGGGACAGGCTGCCCAGGGAGGTGGCTGAGTCACCGTCCCTGGAGGTGGTCAAGGTACGTATGGATGTGGAACTAAGGGGCATGGTTTAGTGGGTAATCTTCGTGGTAGGTGTATGGTTGGATTAGATGATCTTGCAGGTCTTTTCCAATCTTGATGATTCTGTGACTGAACACCAGGAGTTTATCCTTGTAAAGGAACTTACCAAGGCCATTCAAACAGTTTACAAACCGTCAACTATCATTGGGAAATTAAGTGGGCTAGTGACAACCAAATTATAATACTAATAGTCAACTGTTTGGAAAGCCTTTAGATTGAAACACTTTTCAGCTTATCTGCAATTAATTGCTTCAAAGAGGTTGGAACAGGTTGCATATAACCTTGTTATATACAAACAAAACAAAGCTCAAAAGGCATCTAAAGTTTGCAGTTTAACATAACATTTACTTGTCTAAATTGAAATCCAGAAAGAAGATATCAGCACATAAGCTATCTGGTTAAAATAAAAATATGATATGCCTTTTGAAAGAAAACTTGAAATAGGAACAGGAGTTGTAAGAAGGGTATTTTCTGAGTGCCCATACTTTCCAAATTCTAATCACAGGTGGAATTGCCACAAACTGCCTATGTATAAAGACAAATGTAAGAGACAGCAAACTATAGTATGCACAACTCCTGATTCTGTTAAGCATGCTGTATTCACAGAGCTGTCTTATGAAGATATTTGCTGTGTGGTTGAGAAAATGGAATGTAAATACTCTTGTAAGAAAGCATGTGGCTCTGGAAGAAAGAGAGGAAATAGTTTACTTGCAGGACTCACAAATGCGCTCATCTAGAATTAAAATATAATCCTGATCTTGTTAAGATTTCAGGCTAGAAGAGCTGAAAATACTGACATTCAAAACAGATAGGAGTGATTTTCAGTTCAAAGCATCTATACACTTGGCAGCATACATTAGTCTTGTGAAATCCTTCCTAATTTCAATTTAGATGTTTTATACGTCCAAAAAGAAGGGTCACTTAATGTCAATTCTGGGCAGGTATCCAGTCTGCCAAGTAAAGAATGTTTCCGTTGTACAGAGACTAAGTCCAATACTAGCAGTTGGACTTCTGGAGGGGGAGTTGATATGATCACCTGATCTGGATATAAAAATTATCTTGGTCAGGTAAATGCTATCGCTAAACCTATTTCTACCAATATTATA
Source organism: Penelope pileata (assembly GCA_013396635.1). Lineage (NCBI taxonomy): Eukaryota > Metazoa > Chordata > Aves > Galliformes > Cracidae > Penelope > Penelope pileata. Next base: position 1,766,094 of record WBMW01006171.1, read on the forward strand.
TGCACGAGCACACATACTCCTAGATTTTTAAAGATCAGAAAGTACATCTAGAACCAGAGAAAATCCTAGGCAGCAGGAGGAACTGAGGGGCAGCTTGCAGGCCTTGGACACTCAGTACACATGTGCATCCTGACAGAATCTCTTGATCAAGATGTTTGATCTGAAGTTGCAGTGGAACAGATGTTCAATGGGACAGTCAGTTATTACGGCTATGAGATCTAACACGCCTATCACAAAACTAATATCAATCTGTTTGACAACTTCACAATATGTCTCTTCAAAATCTAGAGGACTGTTATTGGTCTGCCATTGCAGGGACCAGGAAGCTAATATGACTCCTTCAGGATGAAAAAAATGTTAATAAGGCTACTGTGCAAAAACAACCTATAGATTCTATTATTAAATTTAAAGAAAAAAACATAACACCTTAAAATACCATTATCATTTGTGCATAGTAGAACATATTCTGTCCACCTTTCTTTAAATCACACTGTGTACACTGGCAATGGAATTAGGTGACATACCAGTTCAACTGTCAAGGTCCACAGTGTGATCAATATGCTGTGTAAGAAATGAGACGAACATAGCAGTGAAGGGCATACAGTGAATGAACACCTTGTGCAAATCAGGAGATCAGAACACAGCATGTATCAGCTGATAGCAAAGAACAGACTGATGTATCCTTCTTATCCTTCCAATTTCCACTGCTGCACAGTTACTCAGAGTGCAATGGCTTTTGATGTTACTAGTAACACAGCCATTTTATAAATAAAAAGGGAGTACAATCCCTAATCCATTATACAGAATCTTCTAGCTAAGGTTTCAACTCTGAAAGAATTTTTCCTTACACTTATTTAAAACCTAACAAATTACTTCATTTTCTGGAAATATGAAAAATTAATATACTGGTCTAAATATTTTTCTTTGTGTATACAAATCCTTAGGTTGAATTTACTTCCTACTCATTAGCAGCACAAAATGCTGTGTAGTTGAAAATTGTTTTTGTAAAAGGTCTGATTTAAGCAATGACGTTTTGCTGCTTAACTATTTTGATTTAAAGTTTTAAATCCACCTATTATGGATGTGGCAGAAGAATATCTACAGTACTGAAGCTTCTGTTGGTTGAAGAACAGCATCCAAATATACTGCTTCAACTTTGTGTTCAGGTTTATACTAATTCATCTAACCACAACAGGTAAGAGGCAAGCTATGGACAGGCATTCATTTTGCGAACAGGTGCTTGTCATGAAATATCTGCCTGATTAGCCAAAACAGTGAAATGAGTAATCAGGGGTAACAAAGCTGATTTGATCCTGAATGGATTACAGAGCCTTGACAAAACTATTCTAATGGCAGTTCAGCAGCAGTGGCCATTTCTAGCACAGTGTCAGGGCTAAGCTGCTAAGAGACCTGTCCTTAATTTTTCCAGCAACATATGATCGAGGATGTCTAAAAATAGCCAGGTACCACTCAAAGTTTTCAGTGAATGTCATGTGAAAGTATCTGTTATGTTTTGGCTCTGCAATTCCCAGCAGATTGTATATGCTACCATCTGCACAGTAATAACAAGAGGAAAGCACACTGCTATGTTATGCAACTGCAGTTAAGCTGTTCCCAGTACTAGAAGAAACTCATTTAAGGTAACTGTTACTTCTCGCTGCAGTGCAGGGCAATACAGACCAGTCTGTATTTCTTTTGCCTTAATATATTGTAAACGTTGCCAAGTAGGTGATTTAGAAAGAAAACGTTGTGACTTCTAAAGGTCATCAGCTAAGTTGATTTTCCTTCTCAAGGTATTAAGCAACAAATTGACTGAGAGGCCTACTGACTGACTCACATTTTACTTACTTTGATATTTAAAAGTCTGTATACGTTTGGTACATTTTGTTTACATCAAATAGGTTTTACAATGGCAAAGCAGGGAGAGCTTTTATGCACTGACCCATTCCGTATAACACGGCAGTAATGCCAGATCTCACAACTTTGTAATGATTCTCAATGCACCTGATGGTTTTTTCAAATTCTGTGAGTATGGAATTTGAGTACAGAGTTTGTATTATCACTTGAGCTCTATGATGTCATTTCTTATGAAGCATAAAACATTATGAAAGATACCACAAAGAATTATATTTTTTATATAACTAGTACAATAATTTCAGCAGAGATCTGACATTTTTAAGTACTGCAGTCCAACTCATTCATAGCACAATTCAAAGCAGTGGCTAATCAGCAATCTGAAATCAACAACTAGATTCAAATTATTCAGAAGTGCTAAAAGATCATATCTCTTATTGCTGTGAAAATGTTGAAGTAATCAACACCTCAAAAAATCATATTTCTTAGGCAATAAGACACTCAAAGTCTATTTTCAGGAATTTCTTCTATATAAAACAGTATCAGCAGTTAGAGATTTGGGTATTAAATTATTCATGTCTAAGGAGTACATCTAATGTTTAGCTTTTATTGTTTATACCTAAGCATTTCTTTTTTTAGTTTGAATACTAGATCCCTTCTAGAGTAAGTGCAAAGCTAAATGGTGGTGAGGCCTCCAGCCACTAAGTACAAGGAGGCTAATGGGTGTTGAATCATTTTGGGTGTCATGCACCTGAAAGATCAGATTAGTCTGTTAGATGAAGCTGTGATTTTTTTTTTTTCAATCAGCTAGTAAATTGGACAATAAAAGAATAGCCTAATTGGAGAAAAAAAGGTTGAAAATGTTCCTTTTGTTACATATTCTCATGTTGTTTTGATTTGAAGACAGCAGGAACCATGAAGTTCAAGGTAAAAGAACTGGGATTTAGCTTCACTGTCAAGGATAAACAGCTTAATGGATTCATGTAATTATCCCTACAAGGTGAAGAGTCTGAAGAATTTGAAAGGGGGATAACAATAGGGAAACGGTTTGCACAGCTTAAAAAAAGCATGCTCACAGTATGAGGAACTATGGCTTATAAAGGTGTATTATGAGTAGAATTCACAGAGCTGAAGAAACTTTATGACCCTGTGATGAAAAAGTATACAAATCAATATATAAACTGACAATACATTAGAATAAAACCACTGGTTATTTATATTTCTTTATCAAAAGGAAAACTAAAAGGTGGCTATATTAAGGTATGGATTCTGTGTGTTTAAGGAGTTTTCAGTCTCGCAGAGGAGCAATGATTCAAAGATGAAATTAAAGCAATCAGTGGAGAAACGCGGGACATACTTTGAACAGCAAAGTTAATTATTAACTCCTGCAGTAGAATATAAACTGTATTTTCTATCTTTTGATGCTATTAAATCAAACTAGATTGTGTCTAGCCAAAGATTACTAGACTTTTTATAAATATTGTTATCAATTTGTTGGCAATGGATATGATATTAGCGATAGATATGAAGTCATACTAGACCATCTGATTCAGAACAGCTGATTGTTCTGAGCCTCACTAGAGGAAAAAGTCAAACTTTTGTTTTCCCTCCTTACTGCTCTAGACTGTAAAAACACAAGAAAATTAGTTTTTCCCTTTGCTTACCTGAATTAGTACATAAGAGAACTCCTCTTAGATAACAGAAGTGTCTATTTTTAATGACCTAGAAAATCTAACAGTAACTAACCATAAGTATTCATTCTTTCTTTTAATCTCTTCATTTAGGCCTTTTTTCAGAAAAAAAAAGTGCTTATAAGAGACAGTAGACTGTTTTGCATCTCATGCATTTGTGAGACTTCATGGAACATTACCAACACAATGGGAAAGACGATGAGTTGCCACCATTAAAAAAAAAAAAAAAAAAAAAAGAGATACCAATAAGCTATTCTCAGCGAAAATTGAGATCCTGAAACAGTTCACACACGCTTCTAAGAAAAAAACAATTGTGTGGCTCATTCCAAAGGTTGTCACCATTGTAGCCTCTGTTTCTCCCATGGAAATGAGAAACACACTCTAGACTGAGAAGCCTCCCATTGGATAATACACCACCTTACTTAGTTTGGTGTTTCTGAACATTCCTGCCATCTCTGTGCACTTTGTTAAATTTTGAGGTATAACCCTTTTTTAATAATGAGCCATCAAGTAAGTGACCAGGTCATGGCAATTCTCGAGTTGCACTGAGACACAGTATCTTGCATTATAATAAAAAAAAAACCTTGTGGTGCCACATTGTGGACTATTGTGCCTCAATTAAAAACAAAAGAAGAGAGTAATGTCTTTTGATTTTTTGTTTCTTTTGAAAACATAAAAATAAGCTAAATTCCAAGAGATTCTGGAAAACATGTATGTGTAAACTTATTTATCTGTAGATGAAAATACTCACATGAGATATACTATTTGGATAGTGTATAGCAAGATTAGTTACTTAACCATTTGTACACAAATAGCTTTAGCAAACAAAATATCTAATTTTCTAATGAACAAATTCACACATTTCAATGTTATGCTTCATTATTAAACTGAAAACTGCACATCAGAAAGAACCATCATCTTTTTAATGACAAATGTACTGCTTTAAGAGTCGAGTAAATGGCATACAAAATTTGTCATATTTCTAATGTTATAAACAGCTGAAACACCTAGTTCTCCAAAACACACATGAAAAAAATACTGATACACTTTCTCATGAGTCCTTAGTCTTCAAGTGGTAGAGCTCTTCCCTGATAACCTAGTATAGCCAGTATATAGATGGCCTGTCATGTGTCTACAATTAGATAAAACCAGAACTGCTATAATTTAATCAGTTACAACCTGAAAATTATATTTTGAAAATCAAGTTCATTAATATGTAATCTTTAGGTAATCATATTTATCCTCCTAATTTACACAATATTTATGATATTCTACATGTCCTTGAAATAGGAAACAGGGACACTACACAATGAAAAAGTGGCCTAGCTGCTAGAGTTCATAAATTTTGTTCAGCTTTGGATGAGTTCAAAGAATTGCCATGTAAGAAAAGCCTTACAGAGGGAATTTATCTGATTATGGCAGTAATAATTACCCAGCTGTTTATTGCAGATAGAGAAATAATTCATGTAGGCAATAGGCCGTGGTGGCAATGACACTCCGCATTTAGTAAATATGCAAACTGTTCACTTCTAATTAACCAAGCTAGAGGATGCCCTTATTAAATGTATAAACTAAAAGTGCCTTCCTGACAAGTGATGAATTGTTACATTGCACAAACTCTTGCCACAGAATTACTGGAGTGAACTTGGGGCTTAACTTCATTAAGAGATCTTGTGGGATAGTTAAATGAGGATGGACAGCATAACAAGACCTACCTGACAGTCAATGATATGTTAGAGCTTAATGAAACTGTACCTCTTCCCCTTTTCTACTTATTTTACAGCAAAGATTCTGCTTCAGACAAAACAAAACTGTGAAGCCTGTCTACACAGGATAATATGAAATGCTAAGATTAGTCAGTCAATAGAAAATGTTTTCTAAGCTCTCAGTAATTCTAACAGACCTAATTCAAAATAAATGTGGTTCAATGAGTGAATGTCAGGACCCAAAATTTCTATAAACTCAGATTAAAATTTTTGCTTTGAATATAAGCGAAATAAAGCTTAATGTTCAAACTGTTAGTTCAAACTTGTGCTTAATGCTGTACAAAAATACATGAGAAAATAAAGCCTTCATATTTTTAAAGGCTACTGTCTAACCGATTATTTGTTACCTAGGTAGCTATTCAAGTTTATCTGAAAAACTTGATCTATATTACATAGAACTAGCTAAAATATGATAAGATTGCCTTCATCACTCGTTCAAGAGAGACTTAAATAGAATAAGACACATCTGAGGTGTGTCTAGCTGAATCTGCACTGGAAATACAGCTTACTGTGCAATCAAAATGGTTCCTACCTTAACCTCAGTGCAATCAGAAACTGCTTTCTTACGGAGTTAAAACAAGGTATTGTCTGTTCTATAGCTTTAGCCAGTTCATTTAAATTTCATGACCAAACGCAAAAGACAAAAGCTTCATGTAAGATGTCTTGGTTTGCAAAATGCACTATTAAAAGACCATAGGAATATAAGCATATATGCTGTATCAATCATTGATATATATGCAACTAACTGTGTTAATATCTACAAAGGGAGGTGAAGACCTGAAAATGTTCTGACTTCTCATGGAGATTCTTTATGCTCCAAATTTGTGAAGAAAGCTAGATTTATGGACAACACATTTAAGAAGAACAGCAACAACAATATACATATCTGTGGATAACCTAACTAGGTGACACTCTTTACAATTTGTTACTTCAAAGCTTTTCTCTAGTCTAATTCCCACTTAAGTTAGTACAAGCATCTTGATATCATTAAGGGAAACTAGATCAAATCACACAGAACACCCTCAGTGTTTCTAGTTCCACGTTTTGTATCACATCTAGCAGCTACACCTAAAATTCTCTGGAAAAGGCATAGATGGCTCGTTACATGAACTATTATTCAAAATTAATATTCAAATGAAAGAAAGCATATTTGGCACTCATCTCTGTTTCTATGGCTCCCAAAGAAAGCTGACAGGATATGTTTACATTCAGAAAATTCTACTAACAGGTAAATAATTTAAAAAGCATAATATGTTTCCTCTAGATATCTTTGAAGACAAGGAAAAGAAGATGGGTTGAAGATAAATTAGTTAATTAAACATGAAGTGAAAGACAACACTACAAAAATGGGCTTTTTATTGTTGCAAGAACTCCAAGGAGCCGTCTGAAAGGCTTTGGCACTAATTGAAAATAGACTACAGAATCAATTGCTTCTGCAGTCAATGAGGAGGAACATTTTAATTGAATTATAAGACGATATATACATTCTTCAAAATACTTTGACACTTGAGAAAATAGCCAGCACCTGGACTTATCTTTATCAGAAAGAATGAGACAGATGGAAGCTGAACAAGTTCTCTTCATATTAGTATGACAAAAAATGATTTATTTCAAGTCCTCTTTACTGAAAACAGAAATACCTCAAAAGTTTTAAGAAGCAAAGTGCTTGTCATGTTAAAAGTAAATAAACCTCAGTAATGCTCCAGTAATCAAGAATAAACTCACTATCTTACTTTTTTCCATGCTACAAGATCAGGCACATTTGCAGAAAAGTTAAATTTACATCACCAGCAAGTTATAACAGTACTGTATTTCACTGTTCATTAAGATTATAAAAAATTAGACTGTATGAAGGATTTTTAAATATATGTATTGCCAAGAAAGTGACAGTTATCACTTTGCATGATCTGTTTCCCTAACGTTATCTGAACACTAAGAAGCTTTAATGATGACTGTGATACTAAATCTGCTGATAGAACAGCTAGTCAAACTTCGATGAAAGTCACAAACTTGAAGGCCACACTCAAGACCTTTTCACTACTACAAGAATGGAGAGAAAAATTTCATGTCAATTCTCTCAGTGTGTGATACCCATGATTTATAATCACGATAGTGTTTACATACACTACAACGCTTGCTAAAGCTAGACTCAGGTCACAGTTTGCTACATGTAAGTCAGTATTTATTCAATAGCAAAGAAAGCTAAACCACCTGCCTTGATTACACAAGAACCCCCTATGCCAGTACTTTGCCACTGTTTTGTTAGCTTTCTGATAGTGCTATCTTACTGAGTTCTGCGCCTAGGAAAAAAACTAAATGGTGCCATTCATCAGCAAATGGAGCACTACATCCCAAAATCTTATCTGTAGTTGCACACCTGACATATAGAAAAGTTGCTTTACTGTAGTGTAAAGGCCAGTGAATAAGATAACCTTAGTCAAAGAACCGTAAGTTAATCACACAGTTGGGCAACTGACATTATCCATAAATTCTTCTGATATAATGGCACCAGCATGCTAATTTATGTGATGTCCATTTGCTTATCATGGATTGGAAACTGCTTCACATAAAACAAAATTCTAATGTATCATATGGAGTTATAGCCTATGCTAATTGCTTTTGGCATATTTCCCTTTCTAACCATTTTGACAAGTCTTAGAGATGTTAAATGTAGCTTTAAGAATGTTTCAAAACAAAGTATTTTTCCTCAACATGAAATATAGTAATTTTAATGAGAAATAATGGAATTCATTTTAATGCATTCATTTACGTATGCAACCATCCAACTACTCCATATTCAGACAGAATAGAGTATACATTGGCATTCATTCAAATACAAATGGTTGCTATATATGAAGACTGATTACAAAAGTCTACATAGTAAAATTCTGGAAAAAAAATTAAGACTGCTTCCTACTTGGTTTGAAAGTTTCTAAATTCATGCTCTTTTCAGCAGTGTCCAGTGCCAGGACAAGAGGCAGTGCACACAGACTGGAACACAGAAGATTCCCTCTCTGCATCAGGAAGCACTTCTGTGCTGTGTCAGTGACAGAGCACTGGCACAGGTTGTCCAGAGAGGCTATGGAGTCCCCCTCTTGGAGATCTTCAAAAGTCACCTGGACATAGTCCTGGGCAACCTGCTCTGGGTGGCTCTGCTTGAGTAGGGGGGTGGAACCAAATGGCCTCCAGAGGTCCCTGCCAACCTCAGCGATTCTGTGAAATCTTGTACAGGTATCAGAATTTAGGACTAAGGAACCCATTTCAAAGTTACACTGAAGCTAAACAGCACAAACACCAAGAAAAAATTGAGTATGTCCTTATGAAGACAGAGCATAGTGTACAAATTCATTCTCTTGCCATCTGTGAAGGGATTCTTTGAATCACTTCTCAGCTTAACTACTAAGGACTCTACAAGGGACACAAGCAGCCGTCTAACCTATTGGTTCCGCCCTCTATGCATCGGAGTCTTGGAGCTAAAACAGACACCTATCTCCAGTTGACATGAAAACAGCATCTTGAGTTAGGATAAGCAGTCTGTTAAGGTGTGCAAACTCACACATAATACGTCTATTATTATTTAATTATATTTTAGGCCAAGTTCTGTTAAATCAATTTCCGTTAAACTTAATTACATGCCTCTATGGCTTTAAACTGGGGCAGCTTCTATTAAGTTTACTTTCTCCTGGGGCTTTCACAGTAAAGACAAATGATAAAGGTCCGGCTACTAAATGAGGGCAGCTATTAAATAAGGACGGCTTGTATTAAAGCTGAATGGTAAAGATGTGGCTGAGAATACCCCTCAGTAAAATAAGTGTCTTGTTTAAAANNAAGTAGTTTATAAAAAAAAAAAAAAAAAAGGGGGGGGGGGGTGGAGAGAAGAAAGAGAAGGCGATAACCTTTGTTCAGCAATTCCTGTAAGATGCCAGGTTGTAAACTAACAGAATGTCTAAAATTTCACAGTAACTTCCTGTGAAGTTTCTTTCAGAAAAAAGTGGGTGGTAATTTTATACATGCTTCTCCCTAATGAAAGGGGAGAAAAGCCACATCGTCTGGACCTGGAGACCACAGAGTAAAACTGCACCTCAAAAGGACCTGCAATATAATTCCAGGTAGTTGTTGATTTAAAAAAAAAAAAATAAAAAAAAATAATAAAAAAAAAAATTCTATCAGCATTTTTACAGAAGACTGAGAAACACAGTGCAGTACAGATTAGGACTACATTATAATTTTAGAATGAATACAGCTTAAACTTTTGAAATGATAATCTTTTAGTGTTTTTTTTTTGTTTGGGGTTGTTTTTTTTTTTTTATACTATGCAGGTTCTTAAAATCAGTTTCTGCTTTACTATGGTTCTAGTACTATTTGCGGAGAAACTTAGTTCTTTAGCTGTATTAGTGCTGCGTCAGTGCAGGTATTCTGATGAATGCAGCTTTCAGAGAATAAAATAACTGCATTGCTTCGGGTATCATGATTCTGTTGTTTTGTGGTGTTCTGGAGCTGTGAAACACTCAAAGGCAGCTTAATCTGAGTACACAAGTGTATCAGGGGCTCTTTCTGTCAAGATGTAAATTTCCATAATGATGAAGATGGAATAAAACTCAGTCAGATCATAAATATACTCTTTCATTTTCAGACAATTCCTGATGGTTTTTACGATTAAAATTGCTCTAATACATACAGAAATGCTTATTAACAATGAAGTTCTACTCTTCTGTTTGCTGTGATGGGAAATGGAAACATGCAGAGAATCCCTCCTCCACCTTGTTCAGTATTCCTAGTAGGAACCACAGCAGGCCACCTTGGGGCCAAAGCAGTTGGCAGCAGCTTAGCCTGGTGACAGGAAAAATCTGTTTGGCTGAGGGCCTACACCTGATCTTCACTAAACATCTGTTTGATTTAATCAAAAGAATGTTGAAGATAATATACACATTAGTTCTCAAATATACCTCAGTAAAGGATTATTGCAGCAATTGTTGATTGGACTTGAGAAGTGATGCATTTTTAAAACTGAAAGGATACGGTATATTGGATCAAGTTTTCCAGAAAAATTTTTTTTTTTTTTTTTTTAAATAATCTGGAAGACAGATCTTTATTATTTGAAAGAAAAATTATTCTCTGAATTCCAGAAAACAGAATTCAAAGGAGCAGGTTGTCAATACACCAATACACAAGTAAGAGCTCACATAGGTCAACTTTGACACAGTTTCATGTACCTGAAACTATACTGTTCACCTGATCTGTTAAAGAGCACATTGATTAAAATACTTAAGCATAACCACTATGTTTTTTAATGAACTGAAACAAATTCTTAGGAATTTGATGAACATGTGAAAGTATCTAAACACAGAAATCCCATGTACCCAATAGAGATCTATTGTGGGTGTGAGAAAATAAAATACGAAGTTCCCATCAATGTGTTCAGTACAGCAGAAATTCCACTTCTGTTCACACACGTCAAAAGTCGATCTAACTGATAATTTAGGAACCTTGCTTCAGGTTTGGGCAGAGAAAGGAGACAAGTAATAGAACTATTATGAACAGAGAAGCAGGTTGTGTCTTTCCAGTTCATCTATTTATATTCATTGTAGACCAGAAAAGTTGCAGCTGCATTTACTTTCCAAGATTTAGTATACCCTTCCTAGGATTTTATCTTTTCAAAATGAGAGCAAAATCCAAGGAATGCTGAACAAGAAGATATGACATATTTTGAAGATACAGTTGAAGAGATTTTTTTAAGTTCAGTTTTGCTGAGTTGTAATCTAACTTTCTGTGTAAAAATACATTCAAATAAACAGTAATCAGAGACTATGGGTAGACAGCTATCAGTACGTTTCATTATATCTAATAATGCAACGCAGGAGTTACAATGCTATGACAAAGAGGACATAGCACCAACAATAATCGTGGAAAAGTAAAATAGTGATCAAAAAGTTGGATAACCTGTATTTTACATAGAGAACTTGCATATGCTGTTTTCTGTAGCAGACTTCTGATCGAATCGTATGATCTAGATGAGACTTCCAGAAATATGACTTCCTTATATTTCTATACAGAGATTTGACTCAGCTTTCTGTACAGCAAAAACTGTTCAGCAATCTTTTACTTACAATGAGAAAGTAATACTTAGATTCAGCCAGTGAGTATTTCGTTTGGTTGTTTTTTTCTATTACCTGAAGAAATACTCATGTATCAAAACATTAAGTGAGCTAGAGGGAAATAATTAACATTTACGTTACAAAACTTTCAACTTAAGTTCTGGAAAAGACAAGAGCCATGATAAATAGAGTAGGAACATACAGCAGTAACAGTTTTAGCTAGAAATCAAACAGAAGAATCTACCATAACTATTAGAAGAGTCTCCTTCACCATGTCCAAACCAGCATCTTTCCTAAGGTCTGCCTACACGCTCTCTGTAGAGAAGCTTTAGGGCCAATGAGGTTCTTGAATGTTCTGGCACTTAGGCCAACGTGTACAGGATCCACGTAAGCCTTTGCTTTACAGGCATGCTCTTCACACTGCAAACCTCTTTGCTTTCTTAAATAGCTTTCTACAGTGTACAATCACAGATGAGCCAGCATGAGAAGCAGAGGGCCCAGCAGAGCAGCTCTTTAATTTTTTCCCCAAATGATTGCAAAAATTTGAGCAGAGGCAAAGAACAACTAAAATCAATTAATATTCATACTATGGCTCTGTAATAGGAAAAATCCCCAAAAACTCTTATGACTACACCATTTGATCTTCTCTCTCTCTCTCCAGCTCCTTTCCAGTCTTCTCACCAATCTTCTCCTTCTCTCAAGCTCCAGCTTCTCAAGCTGCTCCCTTCTCTGCCTGGCTGGCCTTTATCTAAGCCTGGGGCAAATCCGCCCCAGGTCCAGCCCTTCTGGTCACAGGTGGAAGCGATCTACCTGCATTCCCCAGGCCAGCCACACCCCTCCACCAGGTGCTCAATCATCACTTCATGCTGTGATCAACTGTTTCCCTACGAGCTCATGCATGTAACTTAAGATTCAAATGTACACTTACATGCTTTATTTTCTTTTAATATTATTGACAAAAAAAAAAATCTAGTTCAAACAATCATATGTACAGCATAGTAGTCTACAAATTCTGAATACAGCCAAGAGCCAAACTCTGTTTTAATAAACTGGTACAAACCCAGAGTATTCCCACTTAATTCATAGAAATTAGAATTCATAACAGCACAAATGAGGAAAGAATGCGGCACAACACGCACAGGCCTAGAATTAAAGAGAACAATGACTGAAATACACATGTGTATTTGATAAGGAAGGGATCCCACACTTAAAGAAATAGTTTTAAAGTTTAGCCTTAACTTTTTCCAAGTAAAAGTAAAGCAAAATTAAGGTTTTACCACACGGAGTTTTTATCTTTACCTGACAATCTCATTATTCATAGAAATGGCTTGCAAGTACTTCTTCAGTGCATAGAAATTGTGGATATATTTTCGGGAATAATATCCTCTCCATCTTTTCTGAATCTACAGGAAATAAAAACTTGTTTAGTATATTTCAAATTGAAAGTTGGTATGCATATCAAATAACTGTTGTATTTCCCAAAGAATAGGATGCCCTTAAAAGCAAAATTAAAAAGATGCACCGCTACATTTCAGTGAAGAAAATGCAGGTGAGATTTAACATACTGTAGTTAAAAGGTGATATGAATTTAATGTTGGGTGCAAATGTTAACAAATAAAATCCAATTTTAAGCAATTGTTTGTGTTATGCTTATGTTGATAAGAAACATCTGCTGCTACCACTGGCATTGCTTTACATCAAAAAGGTAAAGAGCAGATAGAAAAAGTAGTGCCTATTTTCTGTTACAACATGCATTCCCTCCTCAGTCATCCACCTCACCACGCTTCTGTTACACTCTCTGCTTTGTGCTCTGGCTATCATCTAAACTGAATGGAAACCTCCCAGTAAATTGACAAATGGGGATTTCTGAAAACATCATTTACAAATTGTGATTCTTTCATCTCCTATATATCTTGTCACAAAATACCATCCCTCCTCCCTAGCAGATGAAAATTAAACTGGAAAAGGAAACCTCTTTATCTGTAGCTAGTCCTGATGCTGTAGAAAGAACAGAAAATATGTAGTGTCCTCCACACTAACAGATTCTAATACATTTTAAAATGCATCAGTTTCAAAAAAAAAAAAAAAGACAGTTTAGCCTGACCTCAAGTATTTAGTTTAACAAAAAAGTTCAAAATCTTCTCATACATGAAAATGCTAATTGCAATGTTTCTGAACTGATTAGAGGTTTACCGGCTGTCTATTTTGTGGGAAGGGAAACATTATCACTATTGTCATTTAGCTAGTCATATCTATACCTCTGTGCTGTATCACATGTACTGATGCAGGCGGAAAACATAACTTCTTTTCAGACATGCCAAGGGCTGTTCTCAGTCCTCAGTTTCTATCCTCTAACAGATCATTGCACTTTACACTAGTAGGTCTCAAAAAAAATTAAAGATCTTTTTCTATGCCCACAGTGCCTAAATTCCTCTTTATTTACATTCTTCTACCCTTGAATTTATCTACCTACTAAATATTCTTTAGTTTCTTCTTTACGTTACTTTTTCCAAATTTATTTCTAAATTAATCTCTCAATTGCCATCTTCTTTTCTGCATTATCTTAATTCCTTCCCCAGCTTGCACCACAAAAATGTGAACTCACACAACTACACCATTTCTCTCATCCAACTGTCATAGTCCTGTCTGGAGCCAGGAACACTGCTTTACAGTTTCTGGTGTGGGATCCACTACCACTTCCTTCTCACTGAACTACCTCACATGCCCTGGCTTGCCCTTACATGAGTGGGAAAGGGAGCACAGGTGCAAACAATCTGCCTGTGATCCCCAGGCCAGACACACCCCTCCACAACATGCTCAATCATTAGTTCAGGCATGTATAAATGGTTTCCTTACACAACTCACACCTTCAGAGCTTTGAAACCTTAAGAGAGCTAGCAGTAGAATGTCAGAACCTACTGTGTTGAAAATAATAATAATTAAAAAAAAAAAAAAAGAAGGTTAAGGTCTTACTATACAGGAGTAAATTCAAGGTTAGAAGCTATCTACTTTCACCAAGCGTATTGAAAAGAAGAATATTCAAGTTTGCCAAGAGCTCTCCTTTTTCCTGTGGACCTCTGGCTACTTAACTTTCTAAGAAATGTAACTCTTTACAGTATTACAGGGAATATTTTTCTTGTTTTCCCTTTCTATCAACTATTTGTTTTCCAGAACCAAGCTATAACTTTGTAAGTGGAGTAAAATTCCTTTTTTGCTGCTTTGTTGTTGTTGTTTAGATTGTTTCCTTTCCCTATCTTCTATTCCAAGAAGTGCGACGCAGAAGAGGCAGAAAGAGCATCATGTATTGTTGTGCCTGATTTGGGAAAGAAGGCAAGGGGGAAAAAAGCTGCTACTTGACCAAACCACAAATCAGCCTTTGCTCTCAGGGACTTTGCAGTCTGTGTCTTCAGGTTTTGAGAGTGCTCTTAGGAAACAGGCAAAATTGTCTCTACTCAAAATTGTCTCTACTCCTTCTAGTTCCCTTGCAATCTAAATCTGTACTGCTAACTATGACAACTGACAAAATTTACTGCAATTTTGCAACTGCTGCCATTTTCTGAGCTGAAAACAATAACATACTGGAGCCATCTATATGAAGCCTAAGTAAGAACTGCATACTTTTACACTTTATCTCACATTTCTTGAGCACAAAAGCCAGAACTATTGTTTAAAGTAAAAACAGGCATTTAATCTAAACTGGTGGTACTTGGTGATACAGTTATGATTTGTTCTTTATGTAAGATTTAATAAGTACCACAGGAAAGCTTTCAGTAAGTCTTTGAGGGATATGTCACCAAAAAAGTATAACGATGCACTATGAGGAATAATAGGATATTCACTTTTAGTGTTAGAATACCCTTCTATTTTCCCCTTGTGCATCACCATGCATTTCCCCTCTTCTCAAAGGAGACTCGAAACTAATATAAAAAGTTATAGGTATAAGAAATACCTATGTGTTACTTGTTTGTTTTTAATGAAAAAGGGTTTAAATCTCTGGATATCATAATACGAATAATAGTTACACGAGCAGCTGAACACGCGAGCAAGTAAGGTTCACACTGGACATGCTTTCTTTGCACGAAGCGGTAGTAAATTTCATAGTCTTTGCAATTCCCTTTCTCATACACAAGTGCATCAGGTTAAAAACGGATATAGAAAGAGAAAAGAATGAGTATGTCTTCAGAGATCTGGGATTAAGCAAAATCCTTTGCATGTGAATAAGGATCTTAGCTTTGTTTCTCTGTTTGGCTTCAATATTTCTCAACAAGAGTAACTTGGCTCCCATATAGCTGTGTGCTCATTAATGCAGGATTATGGTCCCTTTGAAACTCTTTCTGACAGTCTTCACCTTACAGCTATAAATGCAGAACTGGATATTTGTGGGTTAAAGGATCAAAACTCAAACTGAAAGACAAAAGAGTAAAACTGTATAAAGCTACAATTATCTCCAATGGGCTCAGTGTACCAATTAAATGTCACATCCTACCTTTATTTACACCACTTTCTGTCTAGAATTACTTCACTGATTTCAACTGAATGAAACATAGGCAACAAAAACTGCAATACATTGCAAACTGTTTTGTGCTATGTAAGATGCTCCGAAAGTAATGCATCCCATTTAATTCCATGGAAACTACAACAGGTACAAAGAGCACAAGAACACTATTGGATAGAGTAAATTCTCAGCTACAAAACAGTTTTTCAACACAGTCACCACCATTAGTGATGCATTTTCACCAGCCATGAACAAGAGCTGTATGCCACGCTCGTAAAAATCTGCCCCAGCAGAGGTGCCCCACTGTCACTGTCGCCACTGCTGAAATGCACCACCACTGCCTGACTGTGCTCACATCCACTGTTTCAGCTCCAAAAATGTTTAGCCGAATGAATGTCAATGGGTACAGAATTTTCCGCATGGAGCAATTCAATTCCACCCCTTTGCTTCATCCACACTTCCATGTCAGACGCCATTGTGTCAGAGTGCCCCTCTGCTGCCATCTGTTGCATGGCAACAAACTGCAATAGAATATTTGTGAGAAGGTTCAACCTCTACTGCCATACCACCAACATCCACTTCTGCTGTCATGGGCCAACATAATAAAACAGGAGGCATTACTTTCAGAGCAACCCTCAAAGATCTCTGCTACACTGATTATGTATGTCAGAAATCAGAACGTTGAAGAGTACTCTCTTTGGAAAAGAGCATTTTACACAAAGATTCTGACGATGCTCTTATTTACAATGTGAAAGTTCGAATATAATAAAATACGAGGGAAGTCACATCCGCTGGTGCAGCAGCGCAGCACGCAGCTCTTGTTTATCACCAGCAAAAATGCAGAGGTAATGGCGGTGCCTATGTTGAGAATAATATTTTGCAGCTCAGAATTTGCTCTACCAAATAGTGCTATTGCGCTCTTTGTAGCTGTTGTAGTTTCCATAGAAATAAACAGGAGGTATTACTTTCGGAGCAACCTATATGTAATCTGTTGCAACTATATTTCTTTTTAATTCCAAGGTGAATGCTTTAAAATTTCTTGGAAAAAAGAGGCAAGTGTGTATGCCCTTCAAAGTAATTAGCAAGTTTCAACAGTGATTGGTACAAAACAATTATTGTCATTGATCAGTACTGAACAGATAATTTTAAACAAAGTCATTGTGTGCTCAGCAGATTACAGCTTGTTAACGGGCAAGTTCTAAATGACCTCTTAAGCTAGTCAAATCAATGATGCATATTCCTCATTAAGTAACATCAAAATGTAAGTGGTCTTATAAATAATGTTTATTTTAAGCACTAAAACAAATGGCAAAACCTTGATATATCAAAAGCCATCTGCTCATGGAAATATTTTTTTTCCCTAGGATTACTTTTGCTGCTGAAAATTTATAGTGCCTTAAATCTTTTAGGAGGGAGAACCATGTTGCAAGCGAGTACTCAAAAGTAAAATTAATTACAGCAAGTTCTTTTTTTAAGTTACAAGGGTGAAAGTGATAGTTCTGGTTACAAGTAAATGCAATACAGGAAGACAGAAATGTAGACTGACTTCAAAACTACGAGCAAGTGCACACCCTCAGTGAGACTTCTAATATCACAATCAAAAGTGACTTTCTAATCAGTGACTAAAAACTAAAATAAATAGTTTAATAACACTGTGAGGCAAAAGTGGTCAAATAGAAAAATACACAGTCGTTATATTTTCAGAATATTGAAGTGTATTAATTGTGAATCAAGTTCACAATGTGTGAATGCAAGGCACTGTTGGCTTAGGAAATTCACATTCTGGATGAACGCTTTCTTTGCACAAACCTAACAGGCCTTTACTGCTATTATCCTGCACCTTGGCTAGTTCTTCAAAAACAAGATAATGGCAAAAAGAAACACATTCAGTGTCTCAGAATTGTAGCATTTTAAATCTGCTCTGTAGATATTGCTGCAAAAGACTTAGAAGAGAACTAGATTCTGACATTTGCAACTAAATAAAGGTCTGTTCTCTTGTTTTCTACTGATTTAAATTTCCATTAAAGAAAAGGACGATGGAAAAAATGGTACTTTGAAGATTTATATCATCTAATGATTCAACATTATATTTCCATTACAAATGAATGGGAACACATTCAATTTCTTTCAAAAATGAAAGAGCAAATGCAAAACACCAGTTGACTAGAATACATAATTACCTTTGAAATTTGGTCTTCAAGTGTCTTCTAAAAGTGCATAGCTAACTTTTGAGAGATGGCTTGCACCTTATGTTTTCCCACTGTTTTTAGCTGCATGAATATATAGCATTTACCCCCTGTGGAATACTTTCAAATCAACTAAGGAATAAACTAAAGCAAAAAAGTGCATTTCTGAGCAATTAGAGTGCTATAAAACAACTTTAGTTCTCTAAGATGCACTAAGTGTAAGATTCTCTTTTGTGCCTTTGAAAGAATCATAGAATCATAGAACCACCATCAAGTCAAAAACCTGATAGGAAAGTAATGACAAGTCCCTTGATTCTGAGTTATCTGGGAGCCAGAAAGGCCACAATATTAAAATACATTCTGGGAATCTTCCTACTTCATAGGAATCTCCCTGGGTAACTCTCCGTCCTGACCACATCCCTACATTCAGTAGAATTCAAAATGTAAGATGCCTTGCCTAAAGAGACATAGGCCACTAAAGCAAAGCAGGCTTTTTCCACAAAGTAAAAGAATTAAGGGAGGAAAAAAGATTTCATCCCAAGGATTACCTCATGTCCTTACCTTGTTCTGTTTTACTTGTTTAAATACAGTTCCAATGTTCAGGAAAAAAATGCTAATTTTAGTTAAATATATTTTGCAGCTTTCCCGTGACAAACTTCATTCGCTGTATATTTATTAAAGTTCAAGGACTGTTTACTCACCGCTTCAACAAGCAAAATCACTCACAATATCATCAATGAATTCCATGTTTAGGCAATGAACTTGTCCTGTGCAGAGTAACTCTTTTGAGATTCAATGCATCATTTGTAATGTACTAACAAAAGAATAAGCGCAGCCACTTAAGCGAACATTAAAGTTCTATAGTTTGTCAGAATTTTAAATATATGTCTACATTTGTAAGAATACTCCCAGACAATGTTTGTTTTCTCATCATATATGGTAAGGTACAACGAACATTTAAATGGAGCAAGACACACACAAATGCCTTCCATTCAGCTACAGTTTTCAAATGGAACCCAGACTACTGAGTGTAACTTTAATTTTTAACTATGTACTATTTCCCGCTGTTGCCATCAGCATATCAATCAAGTGTATATTATTCTGGTTTGCTCATTTTATTAAAAGCAAATTCGGAGCACAATTGACTTTTCATTTGTTTAACAAGTGAAGAAATATTTACCCTGACAGCCATTTCATTGTAGAAATTCATCTTCATAATAAAATATGCTGTCTGTGAATCAAGGAAAAAAAAAAGATGGCATATATTTCAGTTAACACAAAGACAGTGCTCCTATTTTTACATATAAAAGATAAGAATCTTTATACATAATACATAATAAGAGTTCTAGGCTTAGAGAGAATAAAATCAAACTTTGTATTGAAGAGATAGGCTTCCTAATACATAATGCAGGCTTAACCAGAAAAATCTATGGTAGTCAAACTAGGAGCTAATGGAGATATATGATCATAAAATGCTCTCCGCTGAGTTTGATAATCAATGGTGCTCTACTGAGAGTAGAATAACAAAGCAGAAATATTCACAAGTGCTGGTGACACATAGTATTGTATGATTTATTCACTGGGGTTCTTTTAGCCAAAACTCACAGAAACATAAAAGGAATTCATATTTCAAGACGTCTGGTTTAATGAAAAATTCAAAGAAATGCTGTCTTCAGTCGAAATCGTTCAAGGGTACGGATGCAGTGATGGAGCAAAATTGTGCCTTCCAACCATCTGTACTAAATGTTATGTACTTAGCTGTCTCCTGAGTAATCCTTGGGAATTTTGTTTCATTTAATATTCATTTTAACATCATAAAATCATAAATACAATGATACCATGTTACAGTGAATCCCCTGATATAGAAAACATTTCCTGAAGTCCTGGTTTCCTTCCAATAAAGTAGAATTCCTCTCATAGTGAACAAATCCTCTATTATACTAAGCAATCACTTGGCAGCATAGGTTATTTTAATGGATACATCACTTTAAACTAAGCCTTCACATCTGTTCCGCCCTCTAATTACAAATGCAAAATGAACATAATTCACAATTGTATCATAAAAAGTAAAATATAAGTACTTTGAATGCAAGAGTATGTCCTTTATTTAGCACAACATGCAGTTTTTATGTGTTTCTCATGTTTTAGACACAAATCAAAGGCAAAAGTGCTTTCCCCTGATATAGTGATTTTCTCCCCCATGGCAAACAGGAATTCACTATAAAAGGGTTTCACTGTAATTAGTGTTATTTGAATTGCCTAGTCTGATCCAAAGCAAATTGTCTGTGGAGAGCAGCAGGACTGGATTATTTATCAACAGTCTGGGCAATTAAGAAACAGTTGGCTGCAATATGTTATTTACAAATGAACACAATGATGCTACTTCATTTTAAATTCTCTTTCTTCATTACATTAAGCAAGGCATAATTCCTGCAGTTTAATTAAGGTGCATTTTAAATGCTCACTTTAATATCATATCAATCTACTAGTAATAGATACAGGAGAAAAGACATTTCCTATATGAAAGAAAAATGCAAGACTGTTAAATCTCAAAAAAAAAGTTTCACTTATATACATATATGCATATACACAAGTATATTTATATAAACATATACTTGAGGGAATCACAGAGTTAGAATAAATAGCAGACTGTCTTCACTCTTCTCTACACAACTGTTTTCTAAGTGATGCTAACTGTAGATACTGGAATGAAATGATGCTTTCCATATCTAAGTATGTTCTTAAACTGTTCAATTAAATTGGCATAATTTTGCTTTGCAGCTCATCTTTTCTTTCTTTAGAAGGGAATGTAAGAGGTGTAGCACCACCAAATAGCTTCAAAATGAGAATGGATTTCTATCCATCAGCGATTAAACAATCTCACACTTTTTTGTTTATTCTTCTCAAATTTTAAGACCATGAACATTTTGGTCTGAATCCACCCTAATTCACTGAAGAACTTAACTTGGAGGCCTATTGCCATTATGCTCTTCATGTCATTGGTACTGGAAGACAGTGGGACCACTTTCCTTCCAAACTTAGTGAAGCACTGAGAGCTCTGCAAATGCATCTCCCTGTGGTATTTACAGGCAGCTAGGCTCCTAACTTGCACACCTCACTTAGTTGTGACAAATTCTGTGCTTTACGCTACCACTACTTAACAACATCACTCACAGCAGAAAGGGAATTACACATTTCTGTTTTTATTCAATGTTGCTCTAAATCACAAGTCACTCAAGTGGAGAATTGCTCATAGCACGTTGTCTTACAATCTTACCCTTGAACACAGCCAAAGCCTGTGTTGCTTCTTTTGCAAACGGATTTGCCTTCTGATTTCTAATCTTGATAAGAATAGCATACACTAAACTCTGCTATTACAAGTGATGGAGAATGTGTTCATCCCTATTCACAAAAGCATAGAACCATAATATAGTGCTTCAAGTCTATATTTGTGTGCTTTCCTAGTAAACAAAAGATTATCTTCTAAATTGGGACCTCCTGTCCAGAAGACACCTTCTAATGTCCAGAAGACGCTTCTCTCATATTTAAGTGCAATTTCCTGCTTTTCGGATTGCATTCATTGCCTCTCATCATGTCACTAGGTGCCAATTTCAAGGCTACATTGCAGGCTGACTCTCTGGGAAGAATTATCTCACCATCCCATCCACATGAACATGAACCATCACCACTTCTGAACTATGTAACGTTTGTACCTATCTTTGATGTTTACCCAAAGGTCTCCCTGCTAGTTTATTTTAAAGGCTATGATTTCAAAACTGAATCCTTTTGTGTATAAACTGATGCATGGTGCTTAATCTTTCTCCTTTTTTACTGCTTAAAAACATTATTTGGGGATAACTTACAAGTATTTTCTGATCATGATTGGTGTTTTTTTTTAATTTTATTTAAACAGATAATACAAGGTGACAATTTCAAAGGAGAACCAGAAATTTGATTGAAAGTAGACTTAGAGATGGAACATTCATTTGGTCTAACTCAATAGGCTTTTTTTTTTTTTTTTTTTAGTAGAGTAAATAATTCCTGTCGAACTGGGAATTTAAAACTCGTTACTGAGTTGAAACTAAACTATTTAAGATGGTTTCAAGCTATGTACCATAAAATACTTTTTACAAATACATGTCCTTCCAAAGTGAGCAGAAAATATGCCCATTATGCGACTTAATATAATAATGAAATGTTAGAACTCCATTTGCCTTAAGAGGTTATTTCTTGTCTTTGGGAAGTACTATAAAACGGAACATTGACATATAGTTTGATTCGTGTTCTGGTGTATGCCTGATTTTAAAATTCATCTTTTCCTGCAGGTACTACAAGACTTTCAGAATCTAATATTATCAATGTAGCAAAGGCACTAAGAAACCTATAGTAGCTCAGTTCTTAATTTTACCTTGATATCACTGTTAAGAAACCATCCTTCTTACCAAAGCTACTATAATTAGAATACAGAAAAGCACATTGTTTTGATCACATAAACACAATAAATAGATTTTTTTTTAACTTAATGCATGTTAAAAATGAAGAAGAGGCACTAGAGGAGTAACAAATGCAATACTAGTAGTGATGCACATATGGACAGCCAATCTGACGAGCCTCAGCCTTTGTTATTTTCCGCATCAGTACCACTCACATTTCACAATTTTGAATATAATCATTAAAATGATTTATTATCAATGAATCATGGGTATTTTGTGCATATGCTTTGCCTTGTTTGCTGGCAGCAGATACCAATCCAGTCATTATCAGCAGACAAATTTTAAAGTGACCAAATTTTTTTGTGTTTAAGAAACTATCATGTCAAATGTATTATTGCATTTTATTATCATGAGTCATTACAACTGCTATTAGCAAGAGTTGACAGCAAATATTAACTGATCTTTTAACTTAAAAGTTGCATTGTGCTGCTGTGAAGATTTTTGTTTCATTTAAAAATTTTCCAAATTCACCTAGTCACTGAGTGTGTAAAAACTGGGATGAATATAGAGAATGAACTTGAACTCTGTATCTAAGTCCAAATCTGAGAACAAATGATACGGAATAGAGCAGTCTAAAGGGACAAAGAGGTACCTTTTTATCTGCTACTTGCGTAGCTTTCAGGTTGGCTTCCAATCAGGCTGTGCTATTTAGTCGTCCCGAAAGAGACGGCAAGCACAAAATAAGGCAACTGGGGGAAAAGATGGTTTTCTATGCTAACTGCTGTACAATTCATAAGCTTGCTGAAGTGATTCTGTTTCTCTAAAGTTCTGGCTAATACTGGATAACTGCTGTTATAAAGAAACTGGATGGATTTGTTGTATGATTTAGAGTATGTGTTTTAAGCAAGTGTGCTTGAGTTTTTGTCATACATTACTCCACAGAAACTAAACCTCCCTAAACACAGAGACAATATTATGTCCCCCTCCCCGTTTTTTTTTTTTTTCAGGCAGAGTCCGATCCAACTATGAAGCTATCTAGCCTATATTAAAAAAAATAAGAGTGTTTTAGAAGATGCACTGAGAACCACAGCTCAGAAGGATGACTGAAGTTAAGCCAGGTAAGCTGGAAGAGGTAAAACTTTTAATGAGATAGCTGATAAATGTGGGGGAGAAATAGATAAGCTTTTAGGCACACAAGTCGGTAGGCTTAAAAACATAGTTTAGTAGGAGATATGGACTTTAGCCTGTAATATATGAGTTCCTTTTGCTTGACCTGTCAGTTTTGGCTAAACACAACTATTTAAAAAATTCATCAAGAATAAATGACTAACAAGTAAAAATTACTGTAAAATATTAACACAATTTGATAAATTAGTGAAGTTAACTGCCTATTAAAAACTCGATTATTTTAAGGTAAAGATAAATTAGCTTATTCTTAGTCTCCTAAACCTGTTAAAAATGTTTCAGCTAGTGTGCTAGCTAGTATACTTCTGCTATCTTCAGCTCTGTCAAGGGAATTAGACTGACTGTGATCTGCTGTGTGCCTTAAGGCAAAACTTCAAAAACTTCAAGGTTCATTAAGTAAGAAATTTAAGCCACTAAAACATACAACAGCAGTATGTAGAGACATGAGCTTATTTTATTTTCAGAATTAAAAGTTCTAACAGCAAAAACAACAACAAAATCATCTCGAAAAGCTCCAGCCCTGCAATCAGCATTATGCAGGCAGGCTTCTACATGAGCAGATCCCATTGCTGGTTTGGGACCTGATACTCCAGAGCTGCAAACACTTCAGAACTAACTTAACTTGACCATCAGGAGTAGGCTTACTGAAATTAATGGCACTTTTCATGATAGTAACAGTTAAGTAAATGCCTACACATATCAAGGAACAAAGTTTCAGCTCTTCAATTTCAAGACAAGTGAATGAATTACTTCATACTTATTCCATAAATATGCAAACAAGATTTTTAAAACTAGTTTTCTACCTCAATCATCTTTCTGAAGTATCTTCTGCTTAGATAACCTCTCCACCACTTCTGTATAGTAATCACCATTTTGTTCAGATGTCTAAAATGAAATATATTAAAAAGATTATTTTGAAACAATACAACAAAATTGCAAATATATTACTTCCTAATATTAAAAATAACGTAAATATATAGTGCATTATCCATACATATTCAAAACAGAAGGCCACTGCAAACATACTCCATACATATATACGTATATGTGCATGCATACATATACATATCCACACACATACACACTTATAAACGTATATCTGTATATTTATACATACTTTTGGAAAAATCAGGTTAGTTCAACATTGCTGAATGTTTACAGAGCCCAAACAGTGGATGTGAGCACAGTGAGGCAGTGGTGGTGCATTTCAGCAGTGACGACAGTGCCTCCACTGGGGCAGATTCTTATGAGTGCGGCATGCAGCTCTTGTGCATTGCTGGCAAAATGCACAACTAATGGTGGTGCCTATGTTTAGAAATCATGTTTCGTAGCTGAGAATTTGCTCTATTCAATACTGTCATTGTGCCCTTTGTATCTGTTGAAGTTTCCATGGAAATAAACAGGTGGCATTATTTTCAGAGCAATCTACGTATATTCTAAGAGTTTGATTTATGAAGTGCTATCAAAATGAAGTTATTCACAGATAATAGGAAGGACTGCCACGTGTTCTGATGTGTAGTCATCACAAATAGTTCTCTGTTGTCTGTGTATCCAAAATGATTATTATAGCCTTTTTAATACGTGAGGTTTAGAAGTGAGTACTCCCTCTCAGAGTTGAGAGGCAGGCGCTTTTACTTCTCCCTGATGACAGCAACAAGACCTGAAGGAACAACATGGAGCTGCATGAGGGGAGGGTCAGGTTGTGGATTAGGAAAAGGCTCTTCACCAGAGGGTGGTTGGGCCCTGCCTCACCAGGGCAGCGGTCATGGCACCACGCTGCCAGAGTTCAAGAAGCATTTGGACAATGCTCTCAGACACAGGGTTTGGAATTTCGATCATCCTGTGTGGAGCCGGCAGTTGGATTTGATGATGCTTGTGGGTCCCTTTCAGCCTGGAACACTATGATTCTACTCTGAAGATAGACCGTTTCTATGCTACTTTTTAGCTGCTTATTAGCATCTTGCCATTTTAATTGCATGTTGTTCTAAAAATCAAAAGTCATTTTTTTTACAGTAGCACAGTGTATGTTTCATTCAATTTAAAAGCAGAATAATGGATAGATTTTTTTCTTCAAAATATTCTCATTTTATTAAATCAAGGAACACCATGAGAAATTTTGGAAAGAAATTCAAGAATGAAATACATAGTAAAATAAGTCTAATATTCTACCTTAGATAGGCTCGGACTCTGCATCCTCTAAACCAGCTCTGAATTTTGACAGCAGCTTTGTACGCTATTTTTCTGTCTTCATCTACCAATCTGAAAATATAAACAGTAGTGGTTTATAGCAATCATAGAAAATATAAAAAATAGTAACAATTCTTTGCATTGTGCCATAATTGGGCAAGCCCTGCTCCAGAAAGGTGCTTTCCCTAAGAAGACAGACAGTTTAGGAGACCCCGGACTCCAACACAAATGGAGTTCTGCATAAAGAATGACAAGGACATTACTAAGATCAGAAGAACAGCCAGGTAAAATCGATCACTGGTCTAACCACAATCAACAGGCAGGACGTTACAGCCAACAGCCTGCCCTGATCTTTAATGGAACAGATGTAGAGTCCTCAAATAGCAAATGCATTCTGAAAGATAAAGAAGGTTTTCTAATTTGGGATTTACTTTAAGGCACTTCAATTACTGCATTTCACCTACAGCAGCAATTGCTAGCAAGAGTACTTTGTTCGCACCAGGGTTTCTGTATGTTCTACGTGTTCTACAGAGTGCTGCTTTTAGGTTTTGACAGTTAGGTAAAGAAAGGAATATTTTTATTTTGTCTTCAAATTTGTTTTGCACAAATGGAACTAAATCCTTCAAGCTTTACTCTTGGAGGTACTTGCAAACAGCACAACTCATACAAAAACAAATGCAAATACATTGCAACCTATACTCTTCTGCACTTTTTGATGCTTTAGACCAAGTTAAATCTTTTGGGGAAACTGATCTTTCACTGAAGAATACTGACTTCAAAGAGTAAGCAAGTGCTTTTTAAAAATACCACATACTTCTGTATGAAGACCCTTCAGCTATGTGTGGATAATGAGTGCACAGATTACCCTTACTCCTGCTCACAGAATCACAGATTTGGCAATTGTAACAGACCTATTACTTAATGTAGAATAGTTCCGCAACGGAATTAAACGGAATTAAAGCTGTTGTCTCACTTTGCAAAAGTAGTTCAAAGACTTCTAAAAAACTGACACATTTCAAAGCCCGAAGTTTGCTTGTTAAATTGAAAAGTTAAGTAAAGATCAATCAGAATCCCTAAACAAATTATTCTGATTTGTTTCAAGGTTTTACTGACAGCTTTGTTGAAGAAGCTCAAGACTTTCACCCTACAGAACAAAGATCAGATTACTGATCGCCTTTTCGTTGCTCAACTGGAGTGTCTGAAGCCTCTCATTTAAATTCTCAGCTGAAAATCTCTGAATTTTAAGAAGCTGGTGGATTATAGCCCATTCTTAAAAGTGAAATGATTCTTTTTTGGACAGCTGTGTCAAAAAAAAAAAAAA
>WBMW01006171.1:1793331-1831425 GCA_013396635.1 Penelope pileata
AAAAAAAAAAAAAAAAAAAAGAGCACAACAAACCCCCAGACATCAAGCATGCTGCCCTCCAACGGATTTCCATGTCTGGCTCAGCCTGCTCTTTCTCACCTGAAATATGTGAAACGCAAGCGGAGTCTGCCATAAGTGATGCTTGTTCAGTGAGCTGCTGTGTGTACAGCCACAACAGTATGAGCAAAAGAACAAGAAAACAGAACACTTCACATGCAGACAGAACTTGATCTCTTAACTTTTAGTGATGGTAGAGCTGTGCTATTCATGCTAATGGTGTTGTACCTGGTTTCTAAAACAAATGACGGAATAAGTAGTCAAGAAAAAGTAAACTATCCTAAATACGCATTTTTTTTCTGTTTAAGTATTAATGTTCCATGTACACTAATAGGAACAAGACCTTTGAACGAAAGGGTTTATAGTACAAATTCACGAAGTATTGATACAGGTATAGGTCTTAAAACATCTTATTTCCCAAGATCTGATGCATGATGTTGCTGCCTTCACGGTCAGGAAACCCCACGGCACCCCCGGTCTCCCTGGGCCAAGGGGACGGCAGCGGGCAGCCCGGTCAGCGGGTGCTCCACCAGAGGACATCTCACAGAGCCCATGTCTCCTCCGCTGAGTGAAAAAGTTCAAACTCATCCTGGGCACTTGAGAGCCACACTGCCTGATATGACCTAGCAACAGAGTGTGACTTCAAACAGCGTGGTTTGTAAACTCTGTCAACAGCTGAGGGAGTCTCTGTCCCTTTTAGTAAATAAATAGATGGATAGACAAATAAATAACCACAAGTGGTGTTTTTCAACAGTATAAGCTCGGCACCGAGTGAAATTTACAAGCCTGGGCCAGGAGAGGAGGACCCTCACGGGCTCCAGCCTGGCTTTCCAGACGCTCCTCTGCCCTCATAAGGAGCAGAGGGCGAGGGACGGGAGGGACAGCGACCGTTTCCAGTGCCTGAGCGGACCCCTCCAAGCAGCCCCCCCGGTCTGCCCAGCGGCAGCCTCTTTCACCGGACAGCCGCCATCTCGCAGCTTGGGCCCACCGGGCTACCTGTTCCTGCGGAAATACTCCTCCCGCAGTCCACGCAGCCTCGCCTCGAGCTGGACCAGTGCGGCCATGCTCCCCCCGCCCTCCCGACGCCACCGCCGCCATGGCAACGGGGCCGTACCACTGCGGAGGCCGTGGGAGGAGCGGGGCGTCCCGCGGCCCCAACGGAGGGGAGCAGCGGGCACAGGGGCGGCGGGAGCCCTGCGGGAAGGCCTCGGGAAGGCATCGCGGTGGCGACGAGGGGCGCGGAGGGCCGCGCCGCGGTGCGCGCGGGGGAGGGGGGAGCCGAGATGGTCGCGCCCAGCTTCCTGCCGGTCGCGCAGTTGCTTCCGGGCTCTCATCATGGGGCACTGAGAAGCAACGCCGGCCGCCTGCGTCCTCCCCACCCGGCGCCCGACGCCAGCCCCTGGCCCCGGCCCGGCTCCCCTCGGCCCAGTCTCTGCGAAGCGGCGCCAGCCTCCCCGGGGAGCGGCCGGGGGAGGCGCCGGGTTCATGTTCCGGGTCGCTGAGCCCAACCCGACCCGAGCTCAGGCAGCGAGGAGGAGCTGGTGAGGCCGGGCCGGGGCCGGGGTGGGGATACATCGAGGGACCGGGGCGTTCCTCGGCGCCGGGCAGGGGCCCCAGCGCTGGGGTGAGGCTGCGCCGGGCCTCGCTGCTGCTGTGGGGTTTTGCGTCTCACCGTGGTAGGGCTGGCAAAGGCTTCACCCTGCTGTGTGGGCTGCGGGACCGACCGGGTCGGGGTGGCTGCTGCTCCGGGGCTGTGCTGGTTCAAACTGAGGCTCAACAGGTGTGGCTTTAGGCAGCGAGGAGGGGAAGCACAGCAGGCACTGCTGCAGCGTGATTCGCGGGTCAGCTGTGTCAGACCGTGGCATAGCAACTCCTAAGGTGGCATTACTTTCACTGTAGGGCTGTGGAGGAGGGTAACTGAGTAGCAGGAGAGAGAATAATGAGTTTTGTTAATTGGCAGTGGGGGTTCAGAGTCTGCTGGAGGAGAGTCCTGAGGGAATCGAGACATCCTAGCTGAGCAACACGGAAGCCAGGTTTCGTTCCCATCCAGACCAGCTGCTTTCGATTCCCTGCACAGAATGTTCGGTGTCCGGTGCTGGGTTAGGTATTACTCAACGTTTGCAGTTTGTAGTTGGCTTCATTTTCACCAATGAAAGTGGAGAGGTGCTTGACGTGTTTTGTTTTGCTTTTGTTGTCTGTTTGGTTTTGTTTGTTTTTTCTGAATGTGGGTGATGACCTGAGGCCTGGGCTGAGGCTTTGCTACTGTTTCTAGAGAGAGTGTTCTGTATACAGACATCTGCAGGTGGAGTTCCCAGGCCTTCAGTGGGTTGTCTGTTATGATTGTCTTTGTTTCTTATATGGGGATGGGAGGAAAGAGAGGCTTAATTTTTGTTTTCTTACTCAGCAAACTCCTCCACTGTAGCTGATAATACCACTTTTTTTCTGTGTGTGTTTTCATGGCTTTTTACACTTATATAAATGAGAAGGCTTCCTAACTAGGATTTTATTTGCCTGATCGTATGTAGTTCTAGAAAACATATGCCAATACTGCTAGTCATGTGTATTGGTCTGCTGTACATGTAACTTCTGTTGATGTGGTTCATAACGCTTCAGAGCATGAGGCAGAACTATTTTTATTCCGTTGCTAATACTACATGTAGTAGAAACATGGCTTAAGACATTCCTAACTTGTATTTTCACTCTGAGAAAGCTTTCATTATACACTTAACCTGTCTTTGTCTTTAAGTTTTATTATTTTCTATCCCTGGAAAGTAATTTATTTCCAGAGGCGTTAAAAGCAGGGTTCAGCCACACAAGGCATGGGAGTTTGACATATTCTTCTGTAATTGTCCTCAGACAGCAGTGGCTTTGCTTCTCCAACTACACTGCCCTGAGAAATTCAGTATGGAGAGTTAGTGAAGTCTTGTAATTTATAGGACTGTTAGTGGTTCTGAAGGAAGATCCATTAAAAATTATGACTGTTCCTCAGAGAAGCTCTTTTCTTATCCTTATTCTGGAAGCTGTCATGTAAAGAAACCTGGTTGATTGAAATGCAGGAAAGTGTTTTTCAATATGTTATACCTACTGTACAAAATCAAGAACTTTGTCCTACCAAAAACATTAAGGCACTGAAAAAGCTGGTTTCTGAACTGTGGCAGAGTAGGATTGTTTGCTTTGGATGGTAAATCTGCTCTGAAGGGAAATGTTTTTCATTTTTCCTGCAAATACATAATGACAACTCCGGAACAGTTTGCAGTTTGGATACTTACTGGGCACTCTGATTCCTCCAGCAATGACTTTGATGGTAAAGCATATTATCACCATTTGACAGTTCATGTGATTTTCCACCTTGACAATTAATTAATGAAGTCATACGTCTAAAAAGGGCAAGCATATCAGTAAATGGCAGCAATGGGATTGCAAGAACTGCTACCTCTCATGATAAATTGCTCCAAATCTCATTTCTGGCTGACCAATTCATTTGTGTTACAGCCTTATTAAATGCAGCTCATGTCAGCATCTTTCCGACTGTATACCATTGCCCTGTACTGAATACTTTTTTATTGTTAAATATGAGTAGCGAATGTTGTTTGAAAGACTTGACAGTATTGCTATTTTGCTGTCTCTTAGGTAAACAGCGTTTGTAGAAAGTCAGAGGAAGTAGTTACAGCTTTGTTTGGCCCTAATTTTTAGGGATACCACTAGCATAATCAATTGATGAAAGTCCATCGTTCCTCAAATACTAATAACTTTTCTTGTATAGGTCAAGTGTAGGGGAATTCCTAACCATGTTTAAAGGAGTTTCTCAAATGCAGAGTCAGTACTGAGTATTGATGTGTAATGTGTAACTGGGAGAATACAACATTGCTTGCACAAATAATCATCTAGAAGCTGTATATTTAATATCAGAACTGGCTCACAGAAAATTCCAGCAAGTGTAGTAAGTGCACATCTGCAATTATAGAACTATGACTTCCATAAAATTTGTTTTTTGAGGTCCTTCTTTAGTTCTGGTATTTTTTGAAGCTGATTTTTGTATACATACATATCTTCCTACAAAAAGATTTTCTATATATCGAAGATGCAATATACCCTGGGATTTTGGGTTTATTTTTCCTTTTTCAGACATAGACATTCTTCACACAGTATCCTGGCTTGTCTCAAGTGTCCTTGATTCTTGCAGCTGTTCACACTGTCTTATATGATGTCTAGAATAAGTGTTTCCTGATGCATAACTTTTGTACATTTGTTCTGACACTTTCACATTTTTAAAATTTTATTAAAATGGAAGTTACAATTGTATTAAGTTTCTTTGGTCTGCATGTCAAATTTGCTCTGAATGTGTTGGCTCTTAGTCTTTACAGGAAGCACTGGGTTGAACCTTTAGAAGTGGAGAAGTGCAGGAATTCTCTAGCTGCTATGGCCCCAGTTATGGTTGGTACAGGACTGGAATGTGATTTGGTCATTGTGTAACTATGCCATGTTTGTGCTGTGGAGAACACCTAAAGATGCAGCCAGATGCAGAACTGGATGCTTTGTGCCCTCCTGGCAGGGGTGGCCATTTGATGACTGGCAAGTTTAAATAACGGAGGCCCAACTTTTATTTCTTGTATATACAATAATATGTAGCATAGATTTGCCAGTAATTTCCCCACCTACCATAGTCTCTTGCTAGCTATTTACTATTTTAAACTTAGTTATGTTACTCTGACATGATTTCCACTTGATGCATATGAAGTGATAGTTCTTTTTTGGAATCAGTAAATTCTACTGGCAAGGCAGTGAGATTTATCATCTCCTGTACCCTCCCAAATGCCTGCATCTGTTCACTCCAAATTTCAGCTTCATTCAGCAATAGAGCACCAGAGGTCTTAAAACTATTGTTTTGTGAAAATAAATTCTGAGCTGGAAAAACAAGATTTGAATTAACACCTGTCTGAGGATAAAGGTGCAGTGTGAGTACAGCCATGTTACAAGACATCAGGGAATCCATAGGAGACAAGATTATAGAAAGTCAGGTTTTATAAACCCCATGTGGAAGGAACTTCGATTTTTCTTGTGCTTTTAGCTTGTGATCTGAGTTGATTGTGAAGGCAGCAGAAACCATGGTTGTGAGGAAACTGCTTTTCTTTGGACTTAGCAATGGTTACTTTTCAGAATTGATGAGACAGGTGTAGCATAACTTCTGCTGCGAGGAACTCTATAGATTTTTCTATTAAATAGACATAGAGCTAGAAAGTAAATGTAAATACAGCTGTCACTTGGCTTAGTAGAAGATATTACCTCTTAAGAGTCATGCAACTGTATTAGCTTTCCTGTCAATGTGTTAAATGTTTGTTGCCTGTTTCGTGAGGAATCATAGTTCTACATTGTGTTTTAGGTGGGAATTGAACAAAAGATATGAAAGTTGCTGAGCACTGAAAAAGCAAGTGCCTATTCCATTAGTACTACTTCTGTTAGTAGTTTCTGTACAGAGTATTAATGCTGAAGGTGAGCTGTGGTCACTGTTTTGGAGTAGGTAAAAGCAGGTTGTTTCCTGCAGCCAGTACTTTTATGGTCTGCTCTCGTAAGGGCAGAGAAGGAATGGGTCAGCCTGTAGTGAACTACATAAAATTGCTTCAGAGAAATGTAAAGGTCACTGTAGGCAAACTATATTTTCTTATAGTAAAATAGGATCTCCTCCTGGTGAGAACATTACAGTTTATTGCTAGCTATGGGCTGTTGCTGTAACAGCATTTTTATAGCCTTACGCAAGTCATGCTAAACTACGGCTCAAATTAATATTTTATGTATCGCAATATGTTGTTCTACATGCCTTATTACAGTCTTTGAAATTTCTTGTCTTTGTGAATACAATTGAGACTCACTGGTAATGTCTTTAATATTTTTTGTCTGACTTCCATTATCACAGTTGTTTCTCAACCTACTTCAAACACAAATATTTTGGTTACATACAGTAGGCAGTGGTGATTAAACTATACTATGTGGGTTTGGAATACAACCTTGACAGCTGGTTGTGATCAATGCAGAAAGCTGCAAAACTGGGTTTGTCTTATGAATAGTGTAGTATTAGGCAGATGCTCCTGAATTTTGGCAACAGATTTCTGTTTAACTGTTCTATCTGATTGTTGATGCCATTTCTTTAATAATAGCAAGACAAATGGGAGATTCAATAAAATTAAGACACTTCTTGGCTTTTCAGGAGAAGTAAAGTTTTAGTGTGGACCATTGGCATGTTCAAAGTGCATTGCAGTTAAAAAGCCTAAGTACAATGTGTTGTGGTTTAAAAATACTACCATAAAAGTGGAAAAAAAGACCACCAAAACCAAACCAAAAACCCACCCCATGCAGTCATAGAAGCTTCAGAAACTAAAAGCAAGAATTAACTTTAAATCATTGTAATGCTACATATCTAAAAGTCACTTCAGATTAACTGGCTTCCACTTCTCTACCTGAGATTTCTAATATTGCTTCATTTGAAACACTTTTCCTGCTTTTCCTGCTTTGTTCCTTCTCTTGCTTCTGAGAAGTATTTTGGATGATTATGGAGATTTTGATTCTTGGGAACCAAATGGATTAGGGGGAATTATAGCATTCATATAGAGCTGTTTCACTCCTTACAAGATAATATGAAGTGTACCTTGTACTAAGAGCCGAAGAAAATGTTAAGTGGGAGTAATGGGACTAGAGATCATAGTAGGTTAGAAAAAGATATGAGGAATAAATGCAATTGATGGAGTAGTTTCAGGAATTCAAAATCAGCTTGTGTTTGTAGCGCTCTGTGCTTTTGGTGAACTTACTGTTGAAAACTTGAAGTGTTTCTGAAAACGATGTAAAAGGAGAATATATAATTTCTTTAGGTAAGAGTTTTCATGACAAGCTTGGATTTGTTCTTAAATGTACTCATCTGTTCCTCCATTAATATTTAATATTTGTGCGTTTTTTGTCTTCATGACTGTCTATTCAGCTACCACCACTTAAACATCTTTAACATAGGAGTTTGTGGGGAGTCAGGGAGTCTGTGTACTGTGCATACAGAATTTCTCAGTATCTATAACTCTACTGGTGTGGATAGATAACTACTTATTAATTCGGGCATCAAGTTATATTATGAAACAAAGAATCTTGTTTTTAAACATCCTGTATATCATTCACAGACAGTCTTTAATATATATATCAATTGACATAATGTAGTGAA
This sequence comes from Penelope pileata, assembly GCA_013396635.1. Classification (NCBI taxonomy): domain Eukaryota; kingdom Metazoa; phylum Chordata; class Aves; order Galliformes; family Cracidae; genus Penelope; species Penelope pileata. Next base: position 1,800,587 of record WBMW01006171.1, read on the forward strand.
GGGCATGAATGTTCCTCTTGGCTTTATGTAAATGAAAATGATCATCTCTTCTCAAAAATGATTTTGGCTTTGATGTGAGAATCCCTTAACTGTGTTTACAGCAAAGGGTCACCGTCTTCAGAGAAGGATTAGAGTTCAGCAGTCCATTCATGTTTTCTTTTTGTAGTTGTGTTCATGTAAAGCATGGGTGGACTTAACCAAAGCATGCTGAGTTATGCACGCTAAGTGCTAGAGAAACCTAGGGAGGGAGTAATTAAACTAGAAGGATAAGTCAGTAATCAGACGTGTGTAAGGGAAAAGATCCCTAATCACACAAATGTGTGATTCTGTTGATGCTAGTGCCTAGATGTGGTAGGAAATTTTGCATTTGATACTCTGGAATTACTTGCATCAGGGTATTCTCCCAACTGAGTATCACTGCACTGAATCAATATTTTAAAAATGAATAGATATCAGCTATTTGGAAAGATGAAATTAGTCACTATATAAAAAATCATATATTATCAAAGAATTACTGTCTTCATTTTGGCAACTAGGTAGCATCAAGGCATAATTAACCTTAAGATATTTTATCCCACTGACAGTTCTTAAACAGAACTCCCTAATATACTACCAAGGAAGAATATTATGTATTCAATTTTCCATTCATAAACTTAAAATATGCTCCCTGCCTACAGTTAGAGTGAAAGTTCTTACTTTGTTGATTTTCTTGCCCAAGTGGAATCCCTCAAAGTCATGAAAATGTGATGAGGTAAATAAAAACCATACAATAATAGTGAGGTTGAAAACAAATAGGGGAAAAAAAAGATGTTGGTCTTGTCTTCAGGACAGAAAATTGGAATGGTATCCTTCAAAAGAAGTGCATGCTGATGTGTTGCAAGTTGTGTAGGACTGGCTGGCAAGGATTTGGATCTCAGCAGAAATGTAGGAATAGTATTTGTAGAGTAGACAATAAGACTACATTGCCTAAAGTGACTTATATGAACTTGACAGATAAAATTATTAACAGTTTTTAGATTCATGTCTTGTTTTGTGTGTCTTTTTCTCTCTTGGAAAATACAGGCATTTCAGTAGGACTATGGAGGAGCTGGTTCACGATCTAGTCTCAGCACTGGAAGAAAGTTCGGAGCAGGCCAGAGGAGGTTTTGCTGATACTGGAGATCATTCTCGAAGCGTGTCTTGTCTTCTAAAGCGGCAGGCAAGAAAGAGGAGGGGACGAAAAAGACGTTCATTTACCACCCATCATCCTTGGGAGACTGGTCATTGTTTAAGTGAGGGTTCTGATTCCAGTTTAGAAGAATCAAGCAAAGATTACAGGGAGAATCATACTAACAAGAAAGACCATAGTGACTCTGATGACCAGTTGTTGATTGCTAAACGTCGGCCTTCCTCAAACTTAAATAACATTAGAGGCAAAAGACCTCTATGGCATGAACCAGATTTGGCTGTGGACAGTTTAGGAAACAGAACTTTGCGTAGGAGAAGAAAGGTGAAACGAATGGCAATAGATCTGCCATCAGAAGTTTCTAATGCACTGACAATAACTCAACAGCAAGATAACAGAGATCAAGAAATGGACAATGACAATAAATCATACCAACATCAAGAGTTTTCCAAGAGCAAAGTGAAAAAAAGAAAAGTAGCTGCAGTTCGACAAGGACCAGAAATCTTGGATGAAGGAGTTGTAATAGAAAATGAAGAAATGAACCAAGCAAATAAGGACAAAATGGAGTATGAGGAACAAAAGGGTTCAGATGAGAACATGAGCGACAGGTTATTCTTTCTCTTTCTTTTTACAGAAACTTCAGATAATTTGTTTGCTTATGTTACTGTTGCTAGTATTGGAAATATTTTTTTTTCCTTTAATTTCAGAGTTAAATGGCTAGTATAAGTGGCATTTGTTTTAACAAATAACTCTCAAGATTGTTTGTTGTTTTTTTTTTGACATAAGTCTGCTATTTTCAATATATACAAAGCTGAGTTGATCAGGTTAAAGGACTCCAGGGTAAATTAGTCATGAATCAGAGGAATAACCAACTAATAATACATTCTAATTGTTTCAAGCTAAAGAATGACAGAATATAGAAATGATTAATATGTTCTTTTTCTTGGTATTTCAACTGGAGACAGTTTTCAGACACTCTTACAGGCAAAAAGTTAAGATTTTCTAAGTCCTAGACATTGATGCTTTGGTTGTTATCCCTTCATCAGGAAGGTTGTCGGTGTTTAGATTTACCTTTTAGGCAGTATGTTCTTTCATATCATGGGCATTAAAAAGTCTGCAGGTTGCTAAGGATATACATCATTTATGAAATGCAAAAACCAATTTACAGTTCAGAAACACCTGAGCTTGCCATTAGAAGAATGGGGGAATTATGACCCTTTGGCAGTCCACCTCATCAATCCATTCCAGACAGCAGGCATACTATGATGGTAATTGTTTCGAAAGTACTATTTTGACAACACAGTAAGGTGTAACTCGTTTTTCCACTGTACACAAGGGACTTTACCTGCAGGACCTAGTAAGCCTGATTATGTTTATCCCATGTGTCTGGTTCTGAATGCAGAGCTGTCAACAAGAAAGACTCCTATTAAAACACATAACTTTGATCAGTTGCTTGACAGAACTACTGTTTCTGTTTGTGTGGTGTTTTTTTTTTTTTTTTTTTTGTAGGCATGTTAGTATGTTATCAACTATAAGCTGTTGAGTAGACAGATTGGATACTGTAATAACAGCAGTATTGGTAAGTGACCAACTCCAATTATTGTCAGGAAAGTTCTTCAATATGGTTTTTAATTATGTGCTGGCTTTGTCACTCACCTGCAGTTGAAAAAGTAATGTGAATCCTGACTTTAAAGATTATTCCTAGTGCCTCAGTTACTGGAACAGAAGCAGTACTACAGGGCAGCCAGATTAACTTCAGACATCTCACTTCAACATTGAAGTCAGGAGTATTTCTTGTTAGGGAGCCTTGAGAAAACTTTCATCCTCTTTAATACTGGGTATTGGCCTCCCCCCAAGTTTACTACCTAAAGACAAATGATTAGGAACCATTGCATAATTTATCCTGCATCCATATTCTGCTCATGTATCTTTTTATTTTTAATTTTTTTTTTTTAACGTCAGGTTTCTGTCTTTGAGTTCTCAATGCCAGCAATTAAATAGATTTTTTCCTGGAAGTCTTTCTGGGAGAGGAATTCTCATTATAAAGCAAAGGAATTAGCAATATACAGTGCAAAACTGTGTTAAAACTGGAAATAACTTCCAGCCAGAACAGCTTTTGATATTAAGGTATTAATTCTACTGGTTTTGAATTTATTCAGTGAATCAACTGCTGTGTAGCAATTTTCTCAGGTGGGCCCCTACCCTATTTGACTGTGGCCTCAGAATAATGAACACTGGCTGCTGTGGAATGCGTCAGTGTTGTAATTTGATTTTTTTTTTTTCCATTTTTATTTATTTATTTATTTGAAATAAAGAGAAAAAAAATACTTTTGAAAGCTCCAGGTGGTTATGTTTTTGTGGACTGGCTAGTCCTTCAGTAAGAATGACAACTAAAATGTCTTATTTTAAAGACAGTCTGCCCTCAGAATAGGAAAAATAGGAAAATTTGGTGTGAAAAGTGCCCGAAGTACTAAGGTTGAAAGCATTTCCCAGCTTTCATTTAAAAAGAACAATTAATAAAAAGTAGACAGGATGGATCTATGAAAAGGAGGTATTTCATCTTTGGAGAGGTGTATGATGTAGAATTGTGCACAATGAATTATAAAGAAATTAAATTGAGGATGAGATGCTTGCTGCAGTGAAGTCAGTAGCACTCGCAGCATCAGAAGGTTCAGGTCTTGGTTCCATTCTCAGAACTCATGATACCTGTCATCTTCTGCTTAGGGCAATTGTGTAAGTCAAGTGCTCAAGTCTCTGTTCTGGTTATATTATGTATAAAAAAAAAAGAATGTTTAAGTACTGTATAAAAAAAAAGTATGTTTAAGTACTGCTTATACAGTAAGAATATGTATAAGCAAAAGATACAGCAAAGATTAAGAAAGCCTCATCTTCAAAGCTGTTTACGTGAGAACAAAATGAAAAACCTCATGCTGCTTGTTGGTTCTAGGTAGCGTATTGTTGAGAGTAGCTGTGGTATTTGTAACTTTGAGTGTATGGTGAACTGAAGTTATTTTTTTTTCCAAATTGTTTTACATTTCACTGAAAGTAAAACATGATGAAATTTTGGTGAGATTACCTCCTGAACAGAGCTGCTCTATTCAAAGGAAAGATAACAGGTGATTTACAAAAATTCCTGATATATCAAACTCACCACGTAGTGACCTATGTTGTTAAAAGACAAGGGAATATTTTAATTTTTAGAGATGCATGGACTATTTTTTGTAACATGTATACAGTAAAGAACAAAGTACTTTGAATCTGAATTTTTTTTAAAGATACATATGTACATGTTGTATACAGGCATTCTAATTTTAAGGTCCTGACAGAAACTGCTGAGAAGTAAACTTTACCTTATGAGGTTTTTTTTGTTGGTGTTATGTCAATTTGTTGGTGTTATGACCACTGATCATGCTTTCCTCAGGGTAACCTTTATTTTGATTTAATTGGCTACTACTGCTGTAAACTATTTTCTTTCCCACAATGTAATATTTCATGAATCTTTAAGCAGTGTCTTTTCCAGATTATTTGTGAATGATATTTAGAAAGGTAATTTGATTTTTCAGACTCCTGTACTTCATGTGCTGAAGAAAGGCTTAGACTGCTTTTGATTGAGACTTTTCCTATTTTATTGAACAGTGGTGTTCCAGAATCAAGCTGAATTGCACAGCATAAGAAAGGAGCAGTGAGCATTTGATGGAAGCAGATAATAAAATGCATGAATTGTGTCAGCACCTTGTTGCAGTCACATCTGGCTTACTGTCAGGGTACCATTAGGTTCCTGTGGTTTTATGTGCCAAAAATAATACACTTTATAGTTAATGGAAGCAGGATATTTGCAGTTTGATTAAAAAAAATAAATCCTATTTTCTTTCTGATCTTTGTTGTGCTTAAGTTCCATCTGAGCACAGCCTTGTCTCCTTAAAATTTTACGACTGAAAGATCAATTGTTCTTTTGATCTGTTTCTTTCTTTCTCTGTTACAGTGAATCCAGCAGTCTGAGCAGCAGTGATGCTGGTTTGTTTACCAATGATGAGGGAAGACAAGGTATTGAAACAACCTTTTCCCTTCACCCCTCAAACCACATCCGTTGAAATTAAATGTTACAAGTTATTTCATAGGTTAATTACTGTTTGAGTTGCTATTACTATTTTAATGAGCTGAAATAGAGCTTTCTTTCAGGCATTTTGAAATGTTATGAGAGGGTTTCATGAATCTATGACTTAATCAAAAACCCGTCTTGTGAACTAGTCTTTGTGATATAATAAACCTACAAAAATCTTTTGGAGATATTCAAGTTATCTCTAATAATTTTTAATTCTTCGATTGCTCCAGTTTTCTGACAAGACCATGTGATCATAATACTGCCTTTCAGGTTATTTTTGGGGTGTTTTTTTTTCCTTTTCCCCAAATTGATGTGGCAGGATTTTATAGTTTGTTTTCGTTTTCATCCAGAGATGACATTTACTAAACAACCGCTCATTTTTTATCAGTCTGACTGATATCAGATGTTTTACACCTCTCCTCTCTGAAAAACTTACATTTAGAATGCAGTAAAGATTAAAATTTTCCATTAATATACATCATGTTCTCACATCTTTGAAACTGTTGAGGATTGAGTTTCAAGATTCTGTTTTTTTTTTTTTTTTTTGAAGATCAGTGTTCATTGCAGTCTTTGAAGTGCAACTCGTTTAACTGCCCTATGCTAGCATATTTGCCGATGTCACAGGCTAGGAACACAATGTCTTAAGCAGCCTAAGAAATAAGACAAAAACAGGCTGTCAGGTAATTAAGAGCAGACCCTCAAAGTGGGTTGTGGTTGATAAAGGTAAGCGTGTGTACACTGCAGGTTCTATGAAGGATAGACTGGCCATTTCGAAATAATCTGGAAAAGGCGGAAACATTTTTTGTGTGCAGTGAAAAGTATTTGTTATAATCCTGCACTATTTTACCTAAAATGAGATGCAGGTGAAGTGTAGCCTACTGTTCTAATACCGCTGGTAGTGTACATGGGGTCAGTGTCCATAGCGAAACATGTGAAGAGAAGCCTGTGGAAATAATTTTCTATGTTTCTAAACAGGGAAGCCTTACAATGTGACATGAACAAGTGGTAATTAGATAAATATGTAGACCTGAAAATAGATTAGAGACAGAGTAATTTGAGGGAGGGAAGCTTTTAAAAAAATTAAGAATATTAAGCCAGGAACTGTAGTGCCTTGTAATTTTAGAATTCAGTTGGCATTTTTGTTACAATTGAACATAAATTGCTTCAAAGTAATTTCTTGAAGTGTTAGCACTGGCCACAAGCAAATGTATTTTGTTTTAAATAAGAGGATAGGAGAATGCATGGGCTCAGAGATCAGTTTCTGGAGATCCAGAGGTGTTTCTGCCTTCACTGTATCTTGAAAGAGTATGATGTTTTAATGTAGTCGTGAATTGAATAGAGGTGGTGTTCGGCAGCCCTAAGAGGAAAGGATGGTGTTGTCGATTTTTTTGAAACATTTTGAAGGCAAAAATGATGCTTTGCAATTGAGAGTTGCCAATTAAGTAAGATGGAGTCCAAATATTTAGTTGCTCAGCTCTTGAGCAGGGAGGCTTCTGTATCATGTCCTCTGTTTGTACAAGATCTGGAATTGATTAAATGTACTGGATCTTCCCTGACCCCTTTTGAAAAACAAGATCCCTTGGGGTGGGGCAGCAGGTAAACAAAATGCCCGTGAGTGCTTTCAGTGGGGTAAGAATAGCAGTAATAGGCTTATGCCCATCTCAAGGTGATAATCTGATTGAAAATAGTCGAAGGATTCAGAGTTTTTTCAACTTGTCTGTGCACTTTAGACAGGAATACCTGGACTCCATTGTCATGTGGGAAAAACCTGCAAGGTTCAGATCCGTATATTGCCTATCTTTGGTAATAAGTAACTTTAATGCTTAGGAAAGTATATAATAGCATGACAAGTAAGGTGTTGTAACTGATAGTTGCTTAACAAACTAATGTTCTTATTGCATAAAGAGGAAAATTCATTTTTTTCCCCCCAAAGGAAATGCAGGGCATGTAGTGAAGGCTCTGATTTTCTTCCATAGACACTATTTGCCTTAGCCTGCAGACCACCAACCCAGTCTTAAATTCCAGCTATTTCTTACAGGATTGATTTGCATAGTTCTGACAGACTTCTTTCTATCCTTGAGCCCAATTGTGAAGCCCGCAGCAAAATTCTCTACTTACTTTCCTAGCTGAGTTATGGCTAACAAAACTTCTTTTGAGTTCCTACTAGTAATTTTTTTTTATTAGTCAAGGTAACTAGAGCTTACATCTTACGACAAAATATTCAAAGTTTGTCTTCGCAAAGATTTGGAAAATCTAAACAAAGGAGTTCAAACTTCGATTGATCTGTTGTTCAGAATTTAAAAAAGGTGTGACTTCCACCCCACCAATCCCTCACCACTGTCTATATTCAGTATGTGTAGGCATCCTCCAAGGAAACCGCACCTGACAGTAGTGAAACGTGGATAGAATTAATGGTGAATGTCTTTGTGAATTGTCACAGCTATAAATGAGTATCAAAATAGATACAGTGAATAACCTGATTTCTGCCTGAAATGTCAACAAACTCAACTACCTTTCTACTCGTTTTTCCCTTCCTCCATCTAAAATTTCCTATTCTCTAGCCTTTGCTAATTTTGCTGTTAGTAAAGACCATGAAATATGAAAAGATCACAGATCATCAGCAAGTTACTAGTAAGGGCCTTAATTATTCTATGTTTTTTTGAAGTGCTTGTCCTGACAAACATTTGTATACGTTTTCTCCTGAGCTTGGAAAAGCAATCTTTTCCATGCCACAACTTATTTGGAGAAAGTATGTTGAATTTTATTTTTCCCCAGATTTTGACTTGGGTTCTCATTATTTGTATTTTCCCATTATGGGATGGAGTGGCAATGAAATTCTGCAATAATGTTTTTTGTTCTTGAACTTGTGTCTAAAATCTTGCATTTATGTCTTGCGTAGTCCTGTCTAATTAAAAAGTGAAAAACAATTTATATGCAGAAACTGTGAGTCATGGTGGAGTTAAAATATACAGTACATCCTTTGAAATCTAGTTTTTGAATATAAAAAAGAAAACTTGCCATGTCTTTGACGATGCTTTCTGATATTCTGTCAACTACGTAGTTTGTTTAAAAGGACATGTTTTAAAAACAAACATAGCAATTTATTTTAATTGCTGTTTTTTAATCTGAGATATATGTAAGATCAGATTTTCAGTCATCTTTTGCCTTTGACTCCATGTATTTAAATGCTACATCTATAAATGTTAATGAAATGACCAGCTTTGTAATATAATGCAGTGTAATTCTTGATCACATGATACTGTCAGTTTTCATTTAAAATCAACTTTTTCAAAACTTATTTCTAAACGAACTTAATCAGATTAACTTCATTTAGTCACATCTGTTCATGATTGTTTTCCCCTCTTACTAGCCATACAAATCATGAAATTAAGCTAATTATATACCATTATCAGCTGCAAAGAACTAGTTTCACAGTTTTATACCTTTTAATTCCCTGCAGGAGATTAAGGCTTGTTTTTTGTTAATATGTAAAGTGCAGTAACTTAAATGGATTTCCCTGCAGTTATTGCCAAAGGATTAACTAGTTTATTATTGTTTTTTGCTATTGTAAATTGGTTTTAAAACATTACATTTTATGTGCTTTCATTGATGGCAACACTTGACATGCTATTGAGAAGCATTTTCCAAATAGAACTGCTATATACAAGTAATTGTTGTACAGCTATAAAGCAAAAGAAATAGTTGTCCTGTCAGTGTTTATTGATGGTAACATTTGATTTTTATCTTCTCCACTCCTCCCTGTTTCTGGGGGGTTTGGGTGTACTGCCCTCACACAGGTGATGATGAGCAGAGTGATTGGTTTCATGAAAATGAATCTGGTGGAGCATGTGGAATTACAGGAGTCATTCCTTGGTGGGAACAAGAAGACTCTACAGAACTGGAGAGAGAATTACCTGATCCAGTCTTTGAAAGCATCTTAACTGGTACTTTCCCTCTTATGTCCCATTCAGGGAGGAGAGGTAAGTGACAATCATATGCAAACTGCAGAATCACTGGGTACAATAGAAAGATACCTGTGGATTAAACAGAACTGTTGAGAACATCTTGGAGATACCAGTTTGTTTCTTGAATTATATCATTTTTGAGATCTCAGTAGGCAGAGATAATGAGAAAACCATCAATGAGTGAAATAGTCAAAGTGTAGAACTTGGCTCCTTCTCACAGCCTTTTGTTGTTGTTGTCTTGACGTTTGCATCAAGTATTACTTAAACTGAATTTTTACCTAGAGTTTTGTGACCATTTGCTATGCTTTACGTTCTGGCTTTGTTTGTCAAGAAGTGGTGAGGGTTCCTGTAGAGCAAGACTGATATTTTTACTTAGAAAATTGTCTAATTTTTTTTTTTAAATATTTTAAACAACTGTGGATGCAGTGTGTCCAATGGTAAATTTGTTCCAGCGTTTGATTGCCTTTACGGCTGGATATCCACTCTAGTTTCAAGACTGAAGTTGTCAGACCTCGGCTTGCTGCCACAATTTTGTTGTACCTTCTGTTTGCCACAGGGATCTCCTTTCACATCCAAACACCATCTTTTCTGTGAGCAGTGGTCAAATCACCTATAAACTACCTCTCTGTACACTGAACACATTGAATTCTTGTGAGGCTTATTTGCCAGATGCTTGCAGTTTTTTCAGTAGTCTTGGTCTCTGCATGTTCACCAGATGTAATGCTTTCTAATACTGATGAAGCTGTAAGTGATGAAAAATCAGTTTTCTACAGTAGTTTGGTATGTTGTGCTTATTTAGCCAGCTGGGCATAGACACAAGATAGCATCTACAGAAAGACTTTGTTTTCATGACAACTTAGCCTTTCTTACACATTTCTCATTCCGTTTTCTTTGTTTCTATTAGTATTCTGTTTGGCAATATTAAGATATTTTTCTTTAACTGAAGTCAAATTAGTAGATTGATGTGTAATAGTTAATTTTGTTGGTTATATGGTATAGAATATATTCTTAAATGAATCCCTACTTTTTATTTGTAGGTTTTCAGAGTAGATTTAGTCATCTTCATGGAATGCCAGCAAGAAACGTAAAAAAAGCTTCAGGAAACCAGAATGCGTTGGTAGGTCCTTTCATTGTTACTAGCATTGCTATGTATTTTTTTCTTTTGTTGTTTATAAATGCATACTCCTGTCATGCTTGTTCCCTAATGTTGCATATAGATAATGGAAAGGTAAGACTCCTGTGTCACTGCCGTTTGTTTGCTTTAGACTCTTCCCACTGCAATTCTATTTTAATAGAATATTTCTGAGTGCTGGAATGACAGATGCTGTCTGAGACTGTCCCTCAGTACTTATTTTGCACTTTGTGAAGGAAAAGGTTTTTTGGTTTTCTTTTGAGAACATTTTCAGTATATATCCAGTGTGTACATGAAAATATGTTTCTCTCCTCTTAAAAAGAAAAGAGAAAATCAAACCAAGTTCATTCCAAGTTGATCTGATACTGAAGGCATTCTAGGATGGGTATGTGGTACAATATTGAATATTCTTTTTTCTTTCCAAAATCTATGTTGAAATTTTGTCCTTATTTTCTTTTGCTTCATTGACTAAGGGGAAAGAGCATATATAAAAAACGTAAAGCAAATTAATCATGCACCTCTCATAGGCATCACACATTCCTTTGGACTGAGACTATCTTAAAGCTATTACTACAAGTTGTTGTTTGGGTTTTTTTAGTGTCTCCGATTGTAGGAATAATGTTTATAAGTGAAGGAAAAAATCCAGCTGTCTTTGCTGTTATGTACAATCTAAGTCATTGCATTTTCCAATTGCTTTTTTCTAAAATAAGATTCTAATGATTTTTCGAGATCTTTTTTCTTTGGAGGAAGTTGTGAAGAGAGGAGTGCTGACTTCTTAACTTAAAACGTTAGAATGTATTCATTGTAGTGCAGTCTATACCTGTCTTATCAGAATGGTGTTTGGAAGACAAGCAGAAATGTAGAAGACTCTTTCTCTTGCTGGGATATATTTATTACCCACTGCAGCATTGATGTTCTTTATTATTTGAGAAAAAAGTAAGTGTTTTAAAATTCTAATTTGCCTAAACAAAGTGCTTCTGAGAAACGTAAGAGCTATTGTAAGTGCAGAGAATAGAAAGAAACTGTTAGAAATTTAACTCATTTTTAAGAGAGGGGGTTTGTATAATTGAAGCCTCTATCCTATAATTGTCATTTGGAGCTGAGTAATATGCCTTAAAACCTTGGCCTGTGATCTCTACTGTTAGTGGTCGTGAATTAGATGAATGTTATCTAGTTATTGGTTTCCTATCTACCTATTTTTATTTTTGGTTCAGTGCTTGCTTGAGCATATCTGGGATTTGTAGCCCATTTTCTAGGCTTATTGCAATTTCACTCTGGTATTTTATAGGAGCTATTATAACTGATAGGTTAGCTTCATGGTATTGATGATACATGGCTTAACTACCCCAAAAACTGCCTTTTCCTCTAAATTGTAAAAAGGTGATTAAGTTTCAATTGATGAAGATATACTGTGAATGTGTATATATAATAAAGCCCCCTAATGTTTATTTTCTGCTATGCTTTCTGGATTATCCTTAGGAGCCCATTTTGCCTTCCAGTCATGATGTCTCATATGTAAAGACGGTGTCATAGTCCCCTTTATAACAAATATGCAAGCTTATCTACTAAAGACTGATAATTCAGTTACAGTTATTAAATATATCATTTACATAGTGTTGTGAAACAAGGTTGACATATGAACGTACCTTCTAAACCACTATGTTTAGGCAGGAGAGCATATGTAGAGAGGATGTGCAGTTGCCTCTTCACATGCAGAGTTTTCTGACCTCCTTAATGACTCTTTATGTTTGTGGGCACATCTGCAGCATGTCTTTGCAAACATGGCTGCATAAGCCAGAGATCATCTACTTCCTTATGTTAGTGATTGCTACTTAAAGAAAATCTTTTTTAGATACTTCAATGACAAAAAGTCATTTAATACCTGTGACGTGATAACATGGAACAAGAAGTAATTACTGCCATTAGATGGTAACAGTGAAGATGAGCAAGAATGCTTTTAGAAAGATTAATATCCTATGAACACTGCACGCTCAACTCATTGAACAGAGTTGTGATGTGACTTCCTTCTTTTTTAACAGTGAAGAGTCTGATGTCCCTATGGCTGCTTTTACACAGACTTTTAAGGGAGACTCAGTTAAAAAATTGATTTTCCTGCTAACATATATTTCCTAAAGTACATATAATGTATACTCCATTCAGTCTAAAGATGTGTTATTTGTAACTAGGGAATGTGAGCATGTAGTTAGCCCTTTGTAGATGGTGTGTGTGTTGAAAACATTTTGGCAATATTTAGTTGAAGGTTTGCACGTGTAGCCACTACTGAAGCCTTGAGGCGTTACTGGTTCTGGGAATGCAAAATGGAGAGAGATGATAATACTTGATAGATCATCACCCTCTAGGAAAAAATTTTCAGTGTTCAACTCTGTAGCTGTAAGCGAACCATCAGGTTAAATGCGTGATTTTTACTTGCTGTATACCAAGGAAACTGCCTGCTTAAGTCATTTTCTCACCATGGTTTCTAGAAACAGTGAGAACTGAGAGCCAGGGGAAAATGTTTCTCTTTGCAGACCAGTTAGCAATCTTTAATGTGAAGTATCCGCATCTGATATTCAGATTCTGTCTAGATGCTTTTCCTGCATTTCATTGACTAGCTGTTTAATTTAAACAAACTCATGAGACTTTCTATCATCAGTGTATTGCCTTTGAATCAAAACACTTTTTTAGTAATTACACAGCACTGGACAAGCAAGAAAGAAATAAAAAAAAAAACAACCGCGTAGGTAACAAATACTGTGTAACTTTCTACCTAATCTAATGTGCAGGTTGAATGAGTTGTCACAGAGCAGATAGGAAAAAGTTGAGCAAGAAAACGGAAAAAATACTCATCACAAGTGCATATATCCTTTGGATTGTTCGTTCTACTTACTGATGAAAGGTGCAATTTTTAATGGAATCCATAAATTAAATACTTTGTCAGGCATATATTTTGGCATACAATAATAATGCTGACATTTCATGTCTCTATTGCTTTGCTTTGTGGCAGCATCATTTTTAACAGAACTTTGTTTGAAAAGAAACAGAAAAACTTGTGACTTCTTTAATGCACTATGCTTTTGATCCTGCTTGTATCGTATTTGTAGTAGTAATTTTTAAATTCTAGTCAGAAACATGGTACAAGTACTTTCATACCATACTAGTATTTAGTGAATTCTTAACATATGTTGCGTGAAATTCTATTGTGTTTGCTTGAATTCTGCAGTTGTATGTGACCTGGTTCTAGGTACAGTTCCTTTGCCAAAATGGACAGAGATGCTGCAGAGTTTTGTCTAGCACTCTTTCATGTTTCCTCTTCCAGCTTCTATTACTTATCTAGGCTAAAGCCTGGAAAGTGATTTCACTGGGTTAAAGTGCAAAAAACATGATCAATGAAAATGATGCTTTCTCTCAACTCAGCCAGTTTTTCCATCCATTACTTTTTTCTATGTCATGGGTTTTGATTCTCATGATGCTGAAGAAAGCCTCTTTTGAATCTTGTGTTCTAAAGATTGATTTTTCTTTTAGCAAAGTTGTACTATTGAGTTTGTCTATAAATGTGGTTGCAATTATTCAAAAATTACATAAAGAATGAAAGCTACCTTCAGGGGTATTTCTGTCATATCCTGTGATTTTTATTTTTTTTATTTTTTCCCCCAGAAGTACCACAATAAAAGAGCTTTTCTCCTATCTCTCTCTCTCACACACACACAGAGGTCGGGTTGCTACTACACTATTGTCATGAAAAGATGTATGGAGAACTCATGTTTTTTTGTTACTGCTTTCAAAATATGAAATTCAGTTTCTAAGTTCTTTCTAACTGAAGAAACAGCCCCTTGTGTTCAGGCATTTTATCTTGACAAAGTATTTTGGAAATTGAGTGAAGTGGTTTTATATGAGAAACCTTGTTACGGATCTAAAGGAATGTTTCCTTAGAGAGCAAGTTGAACGTTGTTTTTATAGTATCAGTCAGAAGCCTCTTCATGGATGCCCTACTGCAACTCAACTCTTGGAAAGATACCACTTCTCAGGTTTAAATTTGGTTTGATTTTATGGAGAATTCCTTTACGCTGAATGTCATATAAAACCGTTTGGTTTCAGTAAGTGCATGAAATAAGTGCAAGGTTTTAATTACTTTGTAGAAGCTAACTAGACATACTTGGATAATAGAGATGATAATTTCTGTCATTTGGAGTGATAGTCTCTACTTCAAACTCTATGAAAGTGTGAGTGATGTTAGGTGATGATAGCAATGATACTAGGTACCATCCTAACTAGCAGAATATCAGTCTGATAACAGACTGGTTTCCAGACTTGTTCTTGCTCAAGATCAGGAATATTGAGCCTCTGTGTCTGAGGATAACATTTTGAATCTTCATGCTCTAAAGCTGAGAATGAATTCTCTTTTAAGTGAATAGAAGGGTAGGGGCTTTGACTTTTTTTTTTTTTTTTAATATAACAGCTTTTATTAAGGTATCTCATCATGAAAAATATTTTCAATGCTTGTTTAAAGCATTTATTCTATTTTTCCTTTTTTTCTTGTTTGTAATTGTCTTAAATTCATATCTGCTTATGCACAGTGTAGTGAATAAGGCATGCTCTTTTAATCTTCACTTTAGTTAACTCAGTATCTTAGTTTTATGACATAAAAGAGAAGGATAGTTTTGTTGAGGAACAAGTGGTTTCCTGCATTCGTGTGATCCCAGTAGATCTGATTTTTCAGGGAGAGATTTAAAACTGAGACTGTTGGCAGAGGAGGTGCCTCTATAAAGGCAGCTTAGACCTCACCTTTGATTTTTCAATTCTCAATCACTATTGGCAAAAGTGCTACAGTGTTCTTAAGTAATTAGTCAAATAGCAGTCTTATAAACGTCAGAACTTGACCATGTAGAAATAGCAATGTATTTCACATAGTAAGATGTTTGTTTTTCTACAAATGAAAGTGCATTTTTGCTAAAGCTTTCATATATACTGACGCAAGCTCAATATAATTTGTTTTACCTGCCATGGTGAGTGCTTGATGGAAGAGTAAGTGCTACTTACTGACTTCAGTAATTGCTTAGTATAATTACGCACCAAAAGAATTGCAATTGTGCATGTACCATGTTTCTTAGTAGGTTAGTATTCCTCAAAGTTGTACTGCACTCAAGGCACAGTTAAATACTGTGTGATCTTTCAAGGCAGAGTATTACAGTTCATTTGATCAGTTTTGTCAGTACAATTGTCTGTCATACAAAGTGTTTTTAATTCCATCTATCCTTTATTAGATCTGAGTCATTCAGTGAAGTCTGCCTTGAAACCTGTCATTGTTTCAACCAATAGAGATTTTTCTGTAGTTTTGCTTTTCATTGTCTCTTGAAAAGCTGTAAAGACTTTGGTGTCATCAAACCAGTAAACAGGCATAAAAGCCATAGCATTTCCATCTCCTTTGAAGTTGTAGTTCATTAGCCAAAAAGAGTTACAGATGCTTCAAATACCAAATGTATATATTTCAACAAAACAAGGGATAGTTTTGCTATTATTTCTGTTGCTTTAGTGAAATCCTCAGCTAGTTTGTAAATACTTTGAAAGGTACTAATTGATGACAGTAAGCATGTGTTTGTTTTCTTTTCATCTACCCTTTGACTTCCTCAGGCTGCTACTTTGAATGACATAGTTTATTTAAGAAATAAGTAATCTGGTATCTCAACAAAAAGTTAATTACCTATTAGTCTTTAAGCTATCCTTCTAGCTACTTGCAATCTATCTTTTAAGATTTTCTAAGAAGGATCTGAAACGACTGGTAGCCCAGTTTTTCTTCTTCTTCCTTACCTCTTTCTACATCAGAATAGAAGCAAGTAATTAGAAAATGGAGATACCTCTAGTTGGCTTCTGCAAAATAAAAGTGCAAGTAATTGCAATGGTTTGTTCCAAAAGTCCTTGAAAGAGAAACTCCTCCAAAAAACTGTCATCTTCATTAGCAATTCTTTCATGCCTTTACTGTAAATACCATTCAGATGTTCTTTGTGTCTCTACAAGTTTCAGCAGTTGATTTTTTCTATTTTAACTTAGACTATTGTTGAGCTGTGGTTATCCAATGGATTGGAAAATAAAATGTGATTATCCTTCCATCATCAGTTATAATATATGAAAAGAATTACGGTATATCATTTACATTGTTAATTAGAGTATAGATAGTCTTGAAACATGTCCTAGTTTCATTCTTAAACTATGTATACCTATAAAGGAAAAAAGTATTTTTAACGTATCAGGCAATCAATAGTTTATGGAGGTAACAATCGTACTTTACCAACAAAATTAAGTACAACTTAAGTACAACTACTGAAACAGATATACTGTTTTGTACAATAGAGAGCTTACAGTAGTGTTTTGTGTATTTCACTTGCTATGACAATCAGAACATACCTTAAATATCAAAGATTAGATTCTGTCGGGGTAATGTATATATGTGGTGACTTAGTCCCTTTTGTTGGACCCTCACTTCAAGTACAGTGTTAAAAATGACATCCCATTTCTGTGAAACAGTTTCCCTCCAGCATTAGTCTTAGAAATGTCAAATGTACTGCTTATTTTTTAAATGCATCTCGTAGTTTATTCATGGTGACAAGTTCTGTGAACCTTAGCCTGGGCGGTATTCTTTGTAATTCACTTTAGCCCAGTCACTAAAATGATAGTTTTCTAGAATTGTACTTGATTTTATTTTTAAAGCAGGGCAAATAGCATAATGACATCCTTTTTATTCTTAAGTGTCTGTCTTGAAAATGCATCTAATACAGTTTTAAAGCTCTCCTTGAAGATAATAGTGATTTTTCAAAAGAGCTATGTCTCAAATATGAAGCAGCATAATTATTCCTCTTGTTTTCTGCTGCTTACCACAAAGAAATCATAGAATGGCTTGAGTTAGAAAGGACCTTAAACATCTTATAGTTCCGGCTGCCCTGCCCTGGGCAGGGATGATACCTTCCACTAGACCAGATTGCCCAAAGACCCATATAACCCTGCCTTGGACACCTCCAAGGATGGGGCATCCACAGCTTCTCTGAGCTTGCACCTGGACGTAAAGACATTGACACAGCTCTTTGAGTGCAACCATCTAGCCAATTCCTTGTCCATTGACTGTCCATCAAATCCATGTCCCTCCAATTTAGGTAGAAGGATATTGTGCAGGACAGTGACAAATGCTTTTGCTTTCTGGTACTTGGCTGTATGAAATGTTCCTTCTTTAGACATTTCAAATTTGCTTGTTATCACTTCTATGACTTCCTAAATTTGCTTTGGTTCTTTGATATTTTATGCTTTATTGTAAATTTAATGGAATGAATTTGTCTCTAACTGTAATTGTTTTAGTTAAAAAACTTCAAAAATTTTGCCTAGTCTCATCTCTTTTAGAAATTTCCTCTCAAAACCTCAATAGCAGCATTTTGAAGTAAAAAGAGTAAAATATCTCATATCCAACATCAAATTAATACACCTATTTTCTTGTATTGATCTTGATGGGAAAGGTGATCATTTGATAATGAGAATAGACAGTCTTGTGTAATAAGCAAGGGACATGTACACAGTTACTGTGGCTTTGATGAGTGGCAACACATGTATGTATGCTGCAGTAACATCATAAATGTCAAGTAAATAATGACAGCAGCTTCAGCTAACACATTGTTTAGTGTGCACAATATCAGACATAACTCCTAAACTGCTGAAATTTTTCTTGCTATTTCAAGCTATAATGACTCTTCTGCATGAGTAGGTTTTTAGTTCCATAGAAAATTCTTACCAAAAAGAGGTGGTGTAAAATGAGGGCTGCCAAAAGATACAGGAAACTTGAGCATGGTTCAACAGTTATTTCAATTGTGTTTCACTGGTAGCCATCCATAGGAGAGTGATTTTCATATATCTGATAGAAGTGCTGTGTCTGTCTGTAGTGGTCTAGATTAAGCCTATTAATAGTTACCCTTTAGATTTTACTGAGATGCACCATTTCTTTACTGTGGGGATGTTCGAACACTGGAAAAATCTTCCTAGTGAGATGATTGATGCCCCGTACCCCTCAGTGTTCAAGAGACATTTGAATAATGCCTTCAGTAGGATGCTTTAACTTTTGGTTAAACTTTTGCCCTGAACTGGTCAGGCAGTTGTACTTAGATAATCTTTGAAGGTCTCTTTCAACTGAACTATTCTGTTTATGCTGATGCACACATGTTCATTTTGTTCCAAAGTTCTTAGCAGTACATGTGGGAAAAAAAAAAAAAAAAAAACCTCTGAAAAGTGATAAATATCTTAGCAGATCATCTTTCAAATCATTGCTATAAGGCAAAGGCTGGGAATTAAAATGTTACAGTCTTGCTAGATTTATAACAAAAGCGAAAATGCTAACTGCAACTTAATGTATTTTTTTTACATAGTCTAAGTGCATATGACTTGTACCCTGTGTGAAAGTAGTGAATTGAGAGGATTATAGAGATCCTGTTTCAGGAATCTGTCATATCAAGTATCTTCAAAATACAGCCAGAAAAATAAAACAGCAAACACAGAATACTTTGTGCTGAAGTTGAATCACCCAGGAACGTCATTCTGTTGATTTTGTAAAGTGAGATAAAGTACAGAAATGAAGAGGTACTCTTCTACCATTGTTCACTTACTGTGACTTTAGTTAGACAGTTGTAAGGGTAATTTTGTATAACTTGTTAAAAGTAACAGTAGGAAAGTGAAGAGAGTCAGGATTTTTGTAGCATAACTTAGCTGAGATTTTACTGAATTCTACCCAGTCTAGAAGCTAGTGAAGAAGATGAATGGATTGTTGTTAGAGATCATTCTTGCATTCTTTCTAATTTTGCAAATGAGTGCCTAATTCTAGATTTAAAAAGCCTAAAGAGAACATAGATGTGAATTTTGACTCAACTTTTTTACTTCCAGAGAATTGTCTGCAAAGTGTTTGCTACCATTTCATTTCTTGAAGTAAGAAAATCAAACATAAATTTGAGCATGATTTTAAGGAGGAAAGAAAATACTCAATTTCTCAAAAGTGACTGCTGGTAGTTGGTATCTCATGGTATTTACACTAAATGTCTCACAGTTCTTACAGCAAGTAAACATGTAACTGAAGACAGAACAGATCATTTTCTTTACAGAGCTGTAGGATTTGTTTTGTATGTTTTTCTTAAGTCCTCAGAAGGAATGAGTTGTAGAAGTAAGTACTTAAATATGTTATCCCATTTCAGAGACAGCGGTGCTAACTTTATATGAATGGTTATAAGCAATCCTGGAGTGGAAGGGCCATTTCATGAAGATAATCTGTAAATTAGTAATGCTTCATGTTGTGAGGTGAGTTACAGGAAAACTTGAAGCTCGTGCATTTAGAATTCTCTTGATATTTTTCCAATGGAAAAGGCTACGTACAGTGCTGGTATGATCTTTTCAAAAGCATAATTATCTTTCTTTTAAATGCACTTTAACTCCTTGTTCTGTTACTGAGTTATATGTGATATATTGGACAGGACAACATTTCTTATACACAGGTCACTCTGAAAGTAATGCCTCCTGTTTGTTTCTGTGGGAACTTTAATAGATGCAAAGAGTACAATAACACTGTTTCATAGAGCACATTCTCAGCTACAAAACACTTTTTCTACACAGTCATCACCATTAGCTGTGCATTTTTGCCAGCGATGAACAAGAGCCTGCATGCTGTGCTTGTAAAAACCTGCACCAGTGGAGGTGACTCACTGTTTCACAGCTGCTATGACAATGTCATTGCTAGGAAAATGTTGCCCTCCCTGTCCATTTTCCATCAGCCCGAACAGATGGAAGTCAGAAGGTGCCAAATCCAGACTATACAGTGGGTGTGGCAGGACAGCCCAGCCAAGACTGGCAACGTGCTCCATGGTCTTCAAACTGATTTGGAGTCTGGCGCTACATGTTGTAAGAGAAAATTTTCTTCTCTTGCCTGACTCTGGAAGTTTGAGCCTACACCTTAGTCAGCATCGTGATGTAGCAGTCAGAGTTGGTGATTTGTCAGGGTTCCAGGAAATCCAGCAGGATCACCCCTTTCCTATCCCAAAAGACAGTACACATCACTTTACCCTCTGAGGGCTGCATCTTGAACATTTCCTTCAATGGGGAATTCACATGTTGCCACTCCATGGACTGCTGCTTTGACTCCAGCTTGTAGTGATGACACCACATCTCATCACCAGTAATGATGTGATCCGGGAAACTGTCACCTTCAGCCTCTTATTGGTGCAGTAGGTCCTGACAAACTTGCATAGTGTTCTTCCTGTTCCCATGTGATCATTTGGGGACTTAACCTGGTGCAAACTTTGCAATATTCCTACATTGCCACCATTGTTTCATAGAATCATAGAATCCAATGCTTTGAAGCTGATATTCAGCTCCATACTCAGTTTCCTGGTTTTAAACTGCCAGTTTGCACAGATGAGCTGAGGGAGACTTGATTTTGTAGTGTGACAGCTGTGCATGGCTGTCTGGAACATGGTTTGTCTTTCACGTTGCTGTCACCACTGCTGAAAGGCACCACAACTGCCTCACTGTGCTCACATCCACTGTTTCAGCTCCAGAAACATTTAGCAAACGTTGATGAATGTCAATGGATGCTGTTTTTTCCACGTGAAGGAATTCAGTTCCACCCCTTTGCTTTCTCCACACTTCCATGTCAGATGCCATTTTGTCAGACTGCCCCTCTGCTGCCATCTGTTGCACAGCTACAAAATGTAATGGAATATTGACGAGAAGGTTCAGCTTCTGCTGCCCTATCACCAACATCTGCCTCTGATATTGTGGGCCAAAATAGGAGGCATTACTTTCAGAGCAGCCCTCGTATAATACAAGCAAAGAACAGGACAACAGTTTTATAAACAGGTCAACAAAAAGGGTTGCTGACATGAATACATCCAAATTAATCGAGGTGTTTCGAGTAATTATTGGTCCTTGCCTTTTAGTTACTGTCCCTTCATTTAGGACACAGTAGCTGTTTCTTTTGGTTTGTTTCCAAGTGATGTAAGAGCTCCCTGGAAACCATTACAACTGGTCACTTGATCTTTTTCAATCTAACTGTTTTGGTAACTGATTAAAAAAAAACATGTTCCGCTCAGCCCCTTGCAGTTTGATTCAGCGAATTCCATCTTTAACTTGTTTCTGATCATATGATTTTAGTTGTTCCTTTTCTCTGTATTAACTGCAGACCCTCATTTAACAGATGTTTTTAGAGCCTGCATACCTAAGTATGAAAATAACTTTTGTATTTTGGTGTTTCTCAACTTTGACTTAGCACTCCTGCAAATAGTTTTAAAGATCAAGGAAGAAACTTATTCGCAATTCTGAGAACTGAAAATTGTCTATTTAGGCAGTTATTTTTTACTGCTAACTGATGAGCAAACTGTTACAACTGTCATGTCTTAGATGTATATTTTTTAAGCACTCATAAAATTCACTTCAAAGAGCATTAGGCAAAATATATCCCAGTTTCCTTCCTTCCTTGACACACTCTTGTTGCATTGCTGAGTTCTAAAAGACTGAGTATACAAAGATGTAAGCAGATACAGTGGATTTACAGTAATTTTGTGAGTTTTTTAAATCTTTGTAGAGTAGAGTTAAACTGGATAAAGGAAGCCTTTTTCCTTTTTATTTGTTCTATTTTGTTACATTTTGAAAAAGCATGCATATGGTGAATGAGATTTTGTCATACTGCTGTCTTTTCCTTTTTAAATCTGGGATCTAATCACTGATGTAGATGTAAGGTTTAAGAAGACTTACCGTACCTAGAATAACTTTGAGAGCATTGCTTGTTGAAAAGTTACCATAAGGCAGCTTTCCCATGCATTAAAATGTAGCACTTAAATGAAAGATAGAAAATGACTGCATAAAAACTAAATTCTCTGACAAGCTAGTATTTCAGTGTTAAGTTTGGCATAAATATTTTAAAACTTATCTCTTGCTCAGAAGAACAGTATGCTTATCTGTATTTTGCCAGATTGTGAATAAAGTATGTAATTGTCACATCATATATAATACTTAAAAACTGTGAAGGGGTTTATTAAAGCTTTCTTTGTACACAAACTGATATCTTTATTCAGTAAATACCCTTATATCAGTGATGTATATTCATATTTTCTTAATGCCTTAATGTGATTTTTGTTGTAGGAAGACAAATTCAACTTAATTTGCATAGGGTGTTTTACTGAATCTTGTATTAAATATTACTAGAATGTGGAAAATGTTCTAAAAATATTTGGAGGTTGATGGATTAGTACTCTTCAAAGGGAAACAAAACACTAAATATTTCTAATCCTGCATTATTTACCGCATGGGTGGTTAAATGCTACTTTAAGCCCCATAAAATTAAAAGGGAGAAATCTGCCAACTGTAGCAGGAATTGGATTTAGGAAGAGTGGTACAGAGCCAAAATATTGCTACAGAATTAGATGTCAAAAATCTTCTTTAATAGTAGATATATAGTTCACAGTGCCTGGTTATGATTAATACATTTAATCTAAATCACTGAAAGTTGCTCTCTCCTTTTCCATAAAATACAATAGGACACAAATCAGTTTTACTGTAGGTGGATAACAATTGGAAAATAATGCATCTTCCCGCCCAATAAATTGTCAGTTATACCTTTTAACTAAAATCGATTCATCTTTCCAAAATTTATTACAATTTCTAATAATAAATCTTTTCAAATGTTTATTCATTTGCTTTTTGATACATTTGTGCCACTTTTGCTATGGTCTAATGTTTTTTCTTTTGATTCATTGTAAATTAGAAAATCTATTTTGAGTCAATTTTCTAGTTAAGAAGTTAAAATCTATAACCTAGCCATTTTTTCATAGTCTCCTTTGCACATTTTAATACCCTTGAACTTATATACAATCCAGTAAATTCTGATCAGAAGGTGATTAAAAGACTTTTCACTGCAAGTTCTTGACTGAGGGCCAGATTCATGAAACAAGTACTTATGCAATTGTTCACTGGTATTCTCCTGCACATCTCCCTGTTTCAAAGAGGAGGTTTAAAAGAATTATATCAAATGAACAGATACATAAGTTTTAGCTGTAGATTTTTAGTATAGATGATCAGAATTGCTGCCTTTGAATTAGAATCCAGCTGTAACCATATGGAGTATGATAGAAGCCTCCTTTCATTGTCTCTTTATAGCAGCAGGACAATGATGCTACTGAAAGTAAGTAAAGCAATCTGTATTGTTTCTGTAATTATCCAATACTAAACACTTAAAATGTGGTCATCTGTGTTTTCATGTTCTTAAAAATAACATGGATTTTTTTGAGAAGAAAATTTTTCAGAAGCGATTTTTCTTCAGTTTTTCTGATGATTGATCTACTAATCTGCATTGTGAAATTGTGTTCACTGTTCAGCAGTTTCCTGCTCTGTGTATGATAAGATGTGTCAGACAGGGATAGTCTAATTTTTTTCTAAATCTACCAGTAAACATATTTCCTGTTCTGACTCATTTAAGTAATGTGATCTTTTAGTCACTTTTCTGTCAAGAATTTGATATGAGAAGCTTGATCTAGTATATAGGCACATCAAGTTACTTAATGCACCAATTTGTTTTGTTTGTAATATAAATGTCAATGTTGGCAGAACTGGGGGGAGAGGGACCAGGAAATGTTTCAAATATACATATGAGAAGATGACATTGATAATTTGAACTTGATCTGTCATATCATTTATTGGTAAATTTGTTCAGTTGGAAGCATCTTGAGTTTTGAAGTGACTGATTCCAGAGTGTGTTTTTTTTTTTTTTAAAAAAAAAAATCATTTGTGTGGATGGATTGAAATTCATTAATTTTACTAATTGCACAGTGAAGAAAACATATGTTTTCTTAGGCAAAGATCAGGCTTTAATTACAGGTCTTGCCTAGTCATCTAAAAATAGTGTCAATATGTTCATGTCTCTCAAAGATAATTTTCCATTTTTCTATGGAAGTACCATTCTGTTACACATTTGTTAGACCTTACTTTAATGTACCTAAGTTTGTGTGCAAACATAAACCTAATACGCAGTGTACTTGTGAAAGTGTGTGTGTGTCATAATGTATCTATTTAGAAAACTCTTCAAGAGTAAGTTGGGCAGGTATTACCTCTTAAAAATGTCAAAATCAGTACTACTCAGTAAACTTATTTCCCATTATAAAATGCATGTTACAAAATACTGAAAACCACTGAAACTTTCAGTTTATGATTCTGGAAAGGATGAATTTCCAGGAATTATCTGATTCTATTTAGTCTCCTTAAGACTCTTATTCTGAGGTACGAACTACCATAGAATTGTGTGTTTGATTTTTGCCTGTTAGCAAACTCTTTTAAAAGTGTTGTCTGTTTTAATTGCTTTAAATATGTATTTGTCGCTGCTACAGGGCAGTGAAGACCACCTAACTAGTACTAATAATTGAAATGATCCACTAAGAAACTACCATTGAAAGCAGCACTGGTGAGCAACAGCCTTACGATGCATATGCAGAAAGAGTAACTTAACTGTTCATGCCGCTGTCATATGGAAAAAGTGCTAAGTGGAAGCAAACTAAAAAGCATCAGTAAACATGATTGGTAAAATTAATATTTGATGTAAACTGTTGCAGAGCTACAAATGAACAATGAGATCTAAAGATTTAAATATTAGAAAAACATGATCATAATTTTAACTTCGTATAAAATCCTTCAAGTTCAAAACATCCTCAGTACTTCAGGCTTTTGACACTGTCTCCCATGACATCCTGATAGCAAAGCTGAGAAAATGCGGGATAGATGAGTGGACGGTGAGGTGGGTTGAGAACTGGCTGACTGGCCGAGCTCAGAGGGTAGTGATCAGCGGCACAGAGTCCAGCTGGAGGCCTGTAACTAGCGGTGTTCCCCAGGGGTCGGTGCTGGGTCCGGTCTTGTTCAATATCTTCATCAACGACCTTGATGAGGGGATAGTGTCCACCCTCAGCAAGTTTGCTGATGACACTAAGCTGGGGGGAGTGGCTGACACGCCAGAAGGCTGTGCTGCCATTCAGCAAGACCTGGACAGGCTGGAGAGTTGGGCAGAGAGGAACCTGATGAGGTTCAACAAAAGCAAGTGTAGAGTCTTGCACCTGGGGAGGAATAACCGCATGCACCAGTACAGGCTGGGGGACGACCTGCTGGAGAGGAGCTCTACAGAGAGGGACCTGGGGGTCCTGGTAGATGACAGGTTGGCCATGAGCCAGCAGTGTGCCCTGGTGGCTAAGAAGGCCAATGGGATCCTAGGGTGCATTAAAAAGAGTATTGCCAGCAGGTCGAGGGAGGTGATCCTCCCCCTCTACTCTGCCCTGGTCAGGCCTCAGCTGGAGTACTGTATCCAGGTCTGGGCTCCCCTGTATAAGAAAGACAGGGACCTCCTGGAAAGAGTCCAGCGGAGGGCCACAAAGATGATCAAGGGCGTAGAGCATCTCCCTTATGAGGAGAGGCTCAGTAAGCTGGGTCTGTTCAGCCTGGAGAAAAGAAGGCTGAGAGGGGACCTGATCCATGTTTACAAGTATCTTAGTTGCGGGAGGCAAATGGAGATGGGGAACCTCTTTTCGGTGGTCAGTGGGGACAGGACAAGGGGCAATGGCCTTAAGCTGGAGCACAGGAAGTTCCGCACCAACATGCGGAAGAACTTCTTCACAGTGCGGGTGACAGAGCACTGGAACAGGCTGCCCAGGGAGGTTGTGGAGTCTCCTTCCCTGGAGATATTCAAGACCCGCCTGGACACCTACCTGTGCAACCTGCTGCAGGCAACCTGCTCTGGCAGGGGGGTTGGACTCGATGATCTCTCAGGGTCCCTTCCAACCCCTGCAATTCTGTGATTCTGTGTGATTATTTTTTGTTCAAACTTTGGTGTTTACCAGTATTCATTTTTTTGTTTCAGAAAATGCATATCTTGTGTGAAAGAAAGTTCTTGTAACTTCTCAATGCATATGTGTTTTCTTCGAATTAAGGCTTGTCTTATAGTGAACATGATTTCCACTGAAATTAAAAATGTTGAAATGTGTATATATTAAGGCAACATGAAACAATAAAACCTAAGTCAATAAAACCCTTTACTAGCAAACTCTAGTAGTCGTCCAGATGTTTCATTATAGTCTTCTCTTTCCTTTAGATGTTATGGGCTGGGGAGACACTTTCTAAGATGTAATCTCATCGGGTGTTTTTTTTTTGTTGTTGTTCTGTTTTTTTTGTTTAGATTTTGGTCAGGTTTGAGTTTGATCTTTCTGGAAAGCAAGATTTGTACATAGAAGCATAGAATGGTCAGTGTTGGAAAGGACCTGGAAGACCATCTAGTTCCAATTCCCCTGCCGTGGGCAGGGACACCTCCCACTAGACTAGATTGCCCAAAGACCCATGCAACCCTGCTTTGAATCCCCTCAAGGATGGGACATCGTTGCACAACTTCTCTGTGCAACCTGTTCCCAGTCCCTCATCACCCTTATAGTAAAGAATATTTTTCTTAATAGCTGATCTAAATGTACTTTTAGTTTTAAACTCTTAACCCTTGTCCTATCGCTACGTTCCCTGATAAAAAGTCTCTCCCCGTGTTTCCTGTAGGTCCTAGACCTAACTAGTTTAGGTACTGGAAGGCTGCTATAAGGTCTCTGCAGAACTTTCTCTTCTCCAGGCTGAACAACCTCAGCTCTCTCAGCTTCTCTTCGTAAGAGAGGTGCTCCAGCCCTCTGGTCATTCTTGTAGTTCTTTGATCCTGCTCAACATAGTGTGGTTATTTCAGGGGAGTTGCTAACACAGATGGTATGGTCAGACCTGTCAAGCAGTCTAGGAGTGCAGCAGCTCTCGTGCTCTCATGCATCCAGAAAGTTTCAATATGACTACCTGCTTATAGTTGTGATATATTGAGAGGCTGTAGGACCTTGGAGAAGTGGGTCCTTAATCATTTATTGTTCTTTTAAAGCTAGATTAGTAGATGCAAAGCTATTGTATTGTTTTAGATTGCATCCATTGTATCTGTAGTCTGCTAGCTTACCGTGTAGTGATGGTAAGATTAAAAAATATTTTTATTTCATAGATAACTTTTACTCAAATGGTAGCAAAATGACTTAAGATTATCACAAACTATTGATGCACTGTTTGTTGCTGATTCTTTGAGAGAGGATGGTAGTCTTCCAGTTAATATTTTTGTATTTTTTAAATATATTCAAAAATTCTAGATTTCTTTTGGACATGTTTCTTCTTCAGTCCTTCCATTAAACTAGTAAGACAAAAATTTAGTCTCAAAATAGTTGAAATGGCACATTACACTGTGAAAAACGTTTGAATCTATAGCTCTTAGTGCTTGTTGTGGCTATTTTCCTAGGATAGTAAATGTTGTAATGATTTTCATTCAATTTTCAGTTATGCCTTTGTTGCCATGATGATCAACTGTGGAATTGTTATTCTTGAAAGGAGATTAATATTGCCTCACATGCATAGAAATGTTTAGGGAACAGGTTGATGTTTAAACAGTTTGCTTTGGAAGGAAAATTGAGACATTTGGAAGGAAAATCCTTGAGGCATTGTCCACTGTGCTGTCTGTGGCTTTCAAAGTATGTTACTAAGCACAATTATTCTTAAGCCTTCAGAAGAAGATAAACAGGCTCTCTTGTCTACCTTAACCTAAAGGGAGAAAAAAATGTGCCTGGAGACTCAGGTACATCTGGCGTCCCCTTTATTGCTGGAGGAGCTGCAAGTGGCCAGCCGTGCTGTCAGTGTACGCGTAGCCCAGAGGTCTCAAATGGCCTTGACTTGCACAAAACAGATTATTCCAGTAGGGTGACGGGGCTGGTCAGCTGTTAAGAGAGCTAATGAAAGCAAACACAAACCCAAGTATAATACCAGTTATTAGAAACTCTGTTGGCATCAGACTAATTAAAAATAAACACCTAAAGCATTCATTTATTTCTTTATCAAAATTATCAAACTGATGAAGTGCCCACAGCTGGGGAGAGGTGGGACTTTTTGACCTCACTTAACCTTTCTAGTATAGCTAAGAGGATTTGTCTTGGCAGCCCCCTCTCCAAGGGGAGATCGTTGGAACCATTAATGATCTATCCTTTGGCAAAATGCCTGGCGCAGATTCTCTCTGAGCACTTTTTCAAAGCTTTGTGTGCTTTCCCAAACATATGTCTTTCAAGTCTGAGCATTCTGAGCTCATGCTGGTGGTTGTTGTGTAGGTTTGTAGATAATTCTGAAACTTTTAAGAGGTTGTGTGCTCTGTATAGATGACTCCTTTTGATCCATGTGTCCAGTGTTGCTTAGGATCAATTGGATGTTGTGTGGCTTGACAAAACAGGATTGGTTATTGCTGTTTCTTGGAGCTACAGCACCTGTATGCTTAAGAACTTTTTTCTGAAGAACAATATGGGGA
Source organism: Penelope pileata (assembly GCA_013396635.1). Lineage (NCBI taxonomy): Eukaryota > Metazoa > Chordata > Aves > Galliformes > Cracidae > Penelope > Penelope pileata. The sequence goes on from WBMW01006171.1 coordinate 1,829,339, forward strand.
AGGCAGGAAAATCTCGGATACCTGAAGTCTTCTCCCACAAAAGTGATAATCCAGAACTGGATTGCTCTTGCGTGGGTTCCTGCACCAGCCATGGTCCTTTGGGATCAAATTCCTTCTCAGTCTCCAGTCCTTGCTCAAGTGGCTTATTTGCTCCTGCAGTTGTCCTGCTTTGCTGTCTGTCCTGCCCTGCTCTTTGTCTTGTTGCTCACTTGCTCCTTTTCAGGCATTATTCCTGTCCTGATATCATCTCTTGTGTCCCCTCTGTTCTTAAGGATCCCTTCTGCTCTGGCATCTTATCAAGATAGTCCCCACTCTGAAAATGATGTAAGATGTAATCTCATGTTTTACAGAGTAAACAATAACTCTTTGATACTGTAATCTTGGTTCATAGAGACTAAATTCCATCCATTTCGTCCAGTCCTAGCCTGGTATTTTCAATTAGTTAAGTATTTCTGATCATTTAGAGCTAACGAAGTCTGAGGAAAGGGGACTTGGGTGGAGTTTAGACTCTAAATCTGGGTTTCCATGTATATGGGTTTTCATCTCTCTAATAGCTAGTAATACCTTCACTTCTATTTGGTAGGAATGGAAGAATACACATCAAGTCAAAGGGGAGTGGATTAGGGGTATGAACATAAAATGGTTTGTATTTTTGATTTCTATTATCATACTATAGGACCAACTTCTCAGTACAGTTGAATGTATAGCAATAAGGCCTAAAGAAGTATTTGATGAAATACATCTGCTTTTAAGCTACTGATGTGTAGTACTTTGTGAATATACTGAAAAGGATTCAGGTTGCATCTTGGGGGGGGGGGGGGNATATAATATATAATAATATTATTATATAATAATAGTAAGATAAATAAGTGTTATTTATATTTACTAGGAGCAATTAAAATCATGAAATACTTATCTTGCAAAACAGTATAAATTAACCGTGTCAAATCTTATTGTTTGAGGCTTTCATTTCTAGAAGTCTGATGCTGTGTATGGCGGTATTGGTATCACCTGCACTTCTAATAAAATACTGTGGCTTCTCGCATAGTTTTGCTGTAGTTTCTATAAATGTATGAGCCTAATGCAAAGCTGGGTACACTTTGCCATTAAAGAGTAGTAACAACAAAGACTGAAAAGCAGCAGCAGCAGACCTTGCTTAGCAATACATTAGCCAGCACATACCAAAGAGAACACCACTGAAACAATTTCTCATGAACAATTTCTGAGTTTGTGTTTTGATGGTAGCTTTATATACGGCCCAGCTATTAGGAATGAACATATTACTGCTCACTGTTTATTGAAAGTGGATGGGAAGTGAAAAGAGGAATGTTTTCTCACTGTTTGTAAGAACCCAATTTCTGAATTCCGTTTTGATTTATTTAATTCTGGCTCTCGGTTCTAATGGTCTCTTGCATTACTTAGAAGTAAAATAATTATCAGTCTTTTACCTTTCATTGCAAATTTAGCATAACTTCATGGTGAATGAACAGTTGGCCTTATTAACACTAATTTGTTATGATCAAAGCTGTAGTCCAACTTCAAATTACAATGAACTTGATGAATTCATTTGCAGAAACTTTTATTATATGGTAGGGTATAGCAAATAAGAAGAGCAGTAGTGTGGCCAAGAAAAATATTTGTCTATAAAAGTAATATGTAAAGAAGGTGGCGTGATTGTTTCTAAGATAAGAAATCATAACTTTATAAATTTAAGACTAATTTCATTCATGAAATATATTCTAAATATTTTTCTTTATGAGTGAATGAATGATCTCCCTTTACCACAATTGCCCTTAAGTGCTAAAGAACACAAATTGAGAATCACAAAATGTAACTTTATAGAATATATTAATGAGCACTTCTTTAACTTGAGATCCTTTTGAGGCTGCACCAGCTTGCCAGCTACTTCTCACATAATTATTGTTTAGGTACATAGTTAGTAGAATCTCTCTCACACTCTTGCTTTTATTAGTGGTTTCACACCAGGCTTTTATTTTTGGGTTTGCTGAGTGCGCTGTACTGACATAAAAAGAAACTGGTCTTACCATAGTATGTTTGGGGGGGAAAGAAGGAAAAAAAAAAAAAAA